>CAUYSK010023752.1:0-15268 GCA_963575035.1 Avahi laniger | reverse complement strand
CAATTAATTTCTTTCTATTTTTGGTAGAGACGGGGTCTCGCTCTTGCTCAAGCTGGTCTCGAACTCCTGAGCTCAAACAATCCGCCCGCCTCGGCCTCCCAGAGAGCTAGGATTACAGGTGTGAGCCACCGCGCCCGGCCTCCATCTATTTCTTTTCAATTCTACTTCTTATGGTACTTAAATAAAATTTTGATACTACTAGGATCTACAATCCATTTGATTCTCCTACAGTTTTCCTTTTCATTACTCTCATCACACCTTGGCTTCCTTACTTACCTGTTCTAAATTCTATCACTCATAAATAATCTCTCTTTTGAATCTATCTTCCATGTCCTCACATTTTCTTTAACTTTGGTATACTCACCTTACAAAAGCTCATCAGTGGCTAAAGTCAAATCTTCACTTCCTCCTTTCAAGTTTTAGCTTAGCTTAATTTGGCTTAAAAGAAAATGCCACAAAATCATGCTAATGTTCTTACCTTAAATTAAAGACCATCAATCTCTAGTAGGACCTCTTAGGGTTTCCTGATAATTCTACTGTATTTTTCTGTCTCTTTACACAATCATCCTTCTCTTCTCTTCTCTACTCAAATCTCCAAATAACATCTCTAGCACATCTTCTCTTCCAATGACCATGTATTTCTCTATCCTCATTCTCAGTTGATAACCTTGCTTCTTATTTCACATATAAAATATTGATATCTCTCTCCTATACACATATATCCATATACCTACATCTGGGTGCTTTATTTCCTATTAAAAATGTAAATTCTCCTTACTGCTAGTAAATTCAACCTCTTCATGTGAGCGATAGGTACCAATTCATAGCCTACCTAAACACTTAGCTCTGGAAATTCTCCTCTCTTTCTTAAATGATCATTTTTTTCTCTCTGTGTTGGATTTATCAACACACAAGGTAGTGTAATAACTACCATTATAAATTAGACTCTTGATGCTCATGTCTTTAAAGCTGTTGTCTTAATTTTTTCCTCTCTTCTGTGGTAACTCCTTAAAAAATTTATCTGTATTTGTCTTCAATTTTTTTCTTCATCTTTATTAAATTCAGTCCAGTAAGACTTTTGCCTTTTGCTTTCCACTAAAATTCTATTTTGTTCGTCGAAGTCAATGATTTCCTGTTTCTAAATGGAATAGTCAATACTCAATCCCCATTTTGCTTGATCTATCAACAATTGATGCAATTAACAGGTATCTCTTTCTTTCTTTCTTTTTTTTGGTGGAGGGGTGGGGATAGAGTCTCGCTCTGTCACCCTGGGTGGAGTGCAGTGGTGTCATCATAGCTCAGTGCAACCTCAAACTCCTGGGCTCAAGCAATCCTCCTGCTTCAGCCTCCTGAGTGGTTGGAACTACCAGTGAGTGCCACCACCTCCGGCTAATTTTTCTATTTTTGGTAAAGACAAGGTCTCGCTCTTGCTCAGACTAGTCTCAAACTCCTGAGCTCAGGCAATCTTTTTGTCTTGGCCTCCCAGAGTGCTAGAATTACAGGTGTGAGCTACCATGTCCAGCTGATATATCTCTTTCTTGAAACAATTCTTCACTATGCTTTAAGATAACACACTTTCCTAGTTTTCTTACCTCTTTGGCTGTTCCTACTGTATCTACTTTAGTGGCTCCACATTGTTTCCCTGATTTCCACATGTTGGTGTATTGAGAGTACTTGGCCTTTTCTTTATCTTTCCTCTCTTCCTTGGGGACATCATTCATTCCTAATTTTCTATCTCCAGCCCTGAACCATTCCCTGTTCTCTAAACTCTTACATGCAGCTACTTAGTCTCTAGCTGGATGCCAAATAGGCAATTCAAGCTTAATAATCCCCCAAATGAACTCCCAATCTTCCTCCCAAAACCTATTTCCACCTACAGTCTTCCACATTTCATTAGATGGTAATTCTATTTGTCTAGTTGCTCAATCCAAAGACTAAGTCATCTTTGGCTCCTCCACCAATAAATCCTGTCAACACTGTCATTAAAATGTATCCTAAATCTGATCACTTTTCCACTATTACCTCCTTCAACCAAGCCTCCACTTCTTCTCATTTGTATTATTACAAAAGTCTTCTGGCCAATTTGCCTGCTTCTGTCTTTGTCAACTGACCCTCCAGTCCCTTCCTAATACAGCAGTCACAGTGATCCTTTAAAATCATGTTGGAACTTATCTCCTCTATCTTCAAAACCCCCTAACCTGTCCATCACACTCAAAATAAAAGCCAAATTCATCACAATGGTCCTACATTGTCTACATCTTGCATCTTTTCATCTCATTTCTATTTCTCCTTGTTTTATTCATTTTAATCTAGCCACAGATGTTCCTGCCTAAGGTTCTTTGCACCTGGTATTTTTTCTGCCTAAAATATTCTTCTCTCAAGTTCCTCCAACTTTTTGGAAACTCCTATATTTCTACTATGCTAATTTCTCTTCATTGCATTTATTACCCAGACATCTATGTCTATATCTATATACATATCTATATCTATTGTTATTAATTTGTTTTAAGATCTGTCTCCCCTGACAGAATTTAACTTTCACAAGGGCAAGAATTTGAGAAAACTTTGTTCACTGCTATGCTTGTTCAGTGCCACACACATATCTGTGCTCAATATGTATTTTCTAACTGACTTACTGAATATATGAATTTTCTATCAGCCCAGTTCTGAGATGCTAGAATTGCCTACGGGCCAGACTTTCTGAGTTATCCCAAGATTTCTACCCAATTATAGATATGTACTTTTAAAATTTTGTAATTTATCTATTTCAATATCATCTCCAATTTTGGACTATTTAAAGGTCTATTTTCCTTGATTAGACATGGAGCACAATTATTTAATGGCTGCTCACTGGTGGCTGTTTTCTTTGTGTGGAGTCAGCATAGATAAGCCACAGGAAACACTGTTTTTTTATTGAAATTCTAAAGCCAATTACATATTATTGTGGTGAAAAAAATCTCTGTCATTAATATCTTTATGGATTTTTACAAGAACCTAGGAAAGTGCCATGTACCCTGTGGGTGCTTAATAAATAGTTGGGTAGTGACCGACTACAGTAATTGAATCCACTTGAAATTAATTATTTTTATCTCGATCATTTTTCCTTCAGTTTGACAGCAAATCAAGCCTGTTGCAATTTGTTTGTGGTTGTTATATACAAGCATAGTGCCCCCCGGAGAGCCCAAATATATGTGAATTTATGATAAAGTGGATAGTACTCTTTCTGGCATCTGTTACAGATTTTCAAAGAAATCTCCCTAGTATATTATCATAGAATTTATAAATCTAGAAACATTTCCAAAGCATATGTTTACAGTTTTATATTTTTAACTGTTCCAAGAATGAATTCTCACTGGTGTTCCAGCCTCCTGCCTGTCTCTCCTTCAATTCGTCCTTACGTTGCTGTTGAGTTGCATTGTCTCATCATGGCTCCAATCAAGCCGTTTTCATGCTGGAACAGTGTTGTTGGTTTCCTACTGAATGTCAAGTAAAGTCCAAATGCATCAATATGTATGTGAAGTGATGAGCCCAGTAGCTACTCCATAGCTTATATTCAATATTTCCCAAACTATGTTATGTGAAACACTTGGGTCACATGGGATGTTAATAGTTTTTCAGTGAAAAAAATGATTAGAATCCAAGTAAATTTGGGAAACGCTGAGTTAACATACAGCCAGCTTCTTGACTTCAGGACTTTTCATAGCCTTTGATTCTCTGAAAGGGAGATTATTTTGACTATGGCACTATGTTTTTTTAAGAGAACCTGCTTTATTCTGTAGGAGTTTAGTTTTCCCCTGCAGCACAGTTGGTAGATGGCAACGATAACTTTTCTCTTACCTTATTATCATGCAATACAAGATTATTTTCACCACCTAACTGGCTGACTCCATTCCCTAGCACTCCCCACAGCCTTTTAGTATTTTTAAAAGTACACAGAATGGTACTTTACACTTTAAGGCATCTGAAGTGCCTTACTGACAATTTTCTAGTTAACTCATACTCTCCCTCAAGAATCTGAGCAGGAGTGAGCTCCATGGGAGCTTTTCTTGAAATCCCACCATGTGTAGTAATACCTCTTATTAGAGATCTTGCCACATTATATTGACATTATCTTTTCAGGTACTTAGTGCCTCCACTGTCTTCAGCGCACTGAGAATAGGGAATGTGTTGTATTTATCTTCACATACCTAATGCCTAATGCAATACCTGGAGAATAGCAGGCACTTGGTAAATATTTGTTGAAATAAACTAGAGATAGCAGATGATGTATATTTGAAAAGTAAACAATGGAAACTATTTGTAAGTTATATTTCACATACACAAACATATTCTGCAGTTTAGATGGTAACATATCTCTGTGAAAATAGAGGGAATCAAGATAAATTAAATCATTGCTAAAGTAAATATTACTTGTATCCTGTTTATGGTAGGGACACTCTTTCAATAATCTATTACATTTTGATCCTTTTCGGCATGCATTGTGGGTATTGACAAAAAAACATCAAACAGTATTGACAAATCTTTTGAAATGCTTTAGAAACCGTATCTCTGGACCAGTGTTGCTTACAAGTTCAGTAGATAGTGATTTCATCAGCTCTTTTGCATTAGTGCCTTAAGATGATTTGGCAGATGGCGGTAGACAAAGAGGCAATGGTGTCAGCTAAAAAAAAACGCACTTTTGCGGCTTCTCAGAGCTTGGGTGAAGCTGCAAAAGCAGAGCATGGATGGAGACCCCAAGCAGCATCTCTTTTCTCCCTGTCAGCTTATGGTGGGAAGGACTCCCAATATACCCAAACCAAGAGTACTCACTGTGTCTCTTATCTGAGAAAGGCATCATGATCTTGTATCAGGAACCTAAAAAGTAATTTCTTAACTCTATGCCAGATGGTTTTAACAGTTGTATTCCTGAAAATTATTAGTTTCTCTAATGTTTCCTAAATAATCCTCTGTTTAGTGATGTAGGAGACTCAAAAATGGGTTAAATAATTTCTGCCTTCAAAGAACTTACAATATAATTTGGGAAATAGTATAAATCCTCAAATAACTACAAGAAATGCAGCATAAGATACCTGCATTTTGAATAATACAAGAGTATATGAAAATTACTTCCATATGGGCTTTTCAGAGAGGTCTTTATGGAAGAAGAAACATTTGACTCAGGCCATGATTCAAGTTAGTTATAGAAATTCGAAGACTGAGGAGGGAATTCAAGGTACACGTAGAGAGTGGACACAGGCATAGATATGGTGAATGATGGCACATGTCCAGGAAGTGTCTTATAATCTAGTTCAGTTGAAGTATGTATTTTAGGTAGGGACATAGTGGTAGATCAGACTGGAAGATGTCTTGGATTAACATTGATTAGAGTCTTAAATGTTAGATTAAGTTTATAAACACACACACATATGTTTATATATGTTTTAAAGAAAATTGGAAGCCATCAAAGGTGTAAGGGTAAGAAATTTTATCTTAACAATGGGTACCAGAGTTTCTCTTAAGGCAAGAATTGTCTGTATTGGATATAATATCTTGACTTCTGAAACAGAATGGTAGAGTGAACATATGTTATACCTTCCATGGCAAAAATAGAAGATGCTGAATGTGGGCGTTAGGGGAAATGGGGCAGAGTTTGAAAATCCTAAGACATAAAATAGTGAAAAATTCTTTATAAATTTTTAAGGAAAAAATAGGAACACTAATTTTTTAAAAGAAATATAATATATCAATTTAGTATTTTATATTAAGAATTTTAGAGTAACAATTAGGATTTTTGGAAATAGATTGGTACAATGAAATGTGATTAATTCAATAGATGCTAGAGAAATAGTAAAATGCTGGGGTAAGGAAAATGAATTATATATGGAAAATAGCAAAAATGGGAAAAATAAGTTGGAATACATTGGTAATCACAATATATGTAACTTAAAGTCACTAAGGTAGATTGAATTTTTTGAAAAATTAAAAAAATGCTCTTTATGAGTCAATCCATAAAAACTCAACATAGAAATGTTTCAAATAAAGATATTTTGAATTAAAGTAGTAGTTCTGCATTGTTTTTGGTCTCAGAACACTTTACACTCTTAAAAATTATTGAGGACCCAAAAGAATTATTTTTCTTTATATGGTTTACATTCATTGGTATTAATCTTATTACAATCAAAACACAGAAATTAAGAGAAATATTTATTAGTGTCTCTAAAAATAAAAATAAACCCATTAGCCTTTTTCGAAAAATAACAGTTTTCAAAACAAAAAATAAATTAGTGTGAAGAATTACATTGATTTACATTATTGTAAATCTTTAATGTCTTGGTTAATAGAGGTTAGCTAGATTCTTAAATCAGTGTCTACATTCAATCTGTTGCCATTTCACGTCATATAATCTCTGGAAAACTCCACTATCCATCATGAGATATAGAGAGTGAAAAAAGTAAAAGACATCTTAGTAATTTTAGGAAAACAGTTTTGATTTTGCAGAACCTGTGAAAGGGTCTCAATGACCCCCAAAGATTCCTGAACCACACTTTGAGGACTGCTACTTTTAAGAAAACTGGAAGACAATATTATTATTATCAGACAAAATCAATTTAACGTGAGAAACATTAAAAAACAGGGGGAGAATTTTTGTGCAAAAAGAACCAATCCACCAAGATAATATAATTATTATACATCTTCATGGAATTAACATCAGAATCTTAAAATATATCAAGTAAAATTTGATAGAATAACAGAGAATTACTTAGAATTTCATATCATTCCAGGAGATTATAATCTCACATAATCAGCAGATAAGAAATAATTATTAACATAAATGGTTTATGAATACAATTGGGAAGTTGGAGCTATTAATAATAGGTACACATAGACATTTGCAGGGCCCAAAGAGAGCACACATTATTTAAAATCAATGAAAATATTAAAATAACATTTTACGTTTATATATTTGAAAACCTAGATAAGATTGACAATTTTCTAGAAACATATACATTACCAAAATTGATCAACATATTTACAAAAGTTGATGGCATATTAGGCAATAAAGAGAATCTCAATAAATTCAAAACATTAGCCTTTTGTAGATTACATTTTCTGAGCATGGTGCTTTGAAATTAAATACCAACAACTATAAGATAGTGACAACAATCTCCAATAATTTGAAACTTTAAAAATAGACTTCTTAATAACACATTAAATAGAAAATGCTAGGAAAAATTATGCGATCTTCACATCACTGCAGGGAAAAACTATTACTTTAGATTTATTTCTTATAAGACACGAAATGGGGATGGTAGGTAAGCTAATCAATCAAGAAGTCTGATGACATTGCAAAGAAATATAAGTAGAAGAAAATAAAGGATAAAAATTAAAAATTCATAAATTTGAAAACTAACAAATGAAAAAGCAAATGTGAACAAAACATAAAACCTTTTTATTTTTATTTTTTAAATAATCAGAGATAAAACTCTGGCAAGATTGCAAAAGGAAAAAAGAGAATGGACACAAATAATATTAGAAATAAAAATAGGCAAGATGGCATAAACATTTTTAAAAAAGAAAAGGTTATAAACAATTTTATTTTTATACATATAAAAAACTAGGTGAAATTGACATTTTTTAGATAAATTTTTTACAAAAATTTGAATGGACAAAACAATACATAAGAATAAAATCAGTAGCCAAAATTTTCTCCACAAAAGTCCTCCCAAACTCAAATGTTGTTATAGGTTTTAGTAAAGTTTAAGAAATAGAATATCTTTTTTCCCCAAGAAAATTATTTTTATTTATTTTTTGCATATTCATAGTTTAATTTATTTGAGTGCTTCCATTGCTTTTAAATGAATGTTTAATGTTTTTTTTCTTGTTTTTTTTGTGCATTTTTTTTTATTTCAGCATATTACGGGAGTACAAATGTTTAGGTTACATATATTGCCTTTGCCCTGCCTGAGTCAGAGCTACAAGCTTGTCCGTCCCCCACACGGTGTGCACCATTAAGTGTGAATTTACCCATCCCCCAATCCCCACCCCCACCTGCCCGGCACCCAGTGAAGGTTACTCCCATGTGTGCACATAGTGTTGATCAGTTAGTGCCAATTTAATGGGGAGTACATGCAGTGCTTGTTTTTCCATTCTTGTGATACTTCACTATGAAGAATAGGCTCCAGCTTCATCCAGGATAATACAAGAGGTATTAATTCACAATTGTTTTTTATGGCTGAGTAGTACACTATGGTGTACATATACCACATTTTATTAATCCGCTCATGTATTGATGGGCATTTGTGTTGTTTTCACATCTTTGCAGTTGTGAATTGTGCTGTTATAAACGTTCGAGTGTAGATGTCTTTTTATAAAATATCTTTTTTTCCTTTGGGTAGATGTCCAGAAATGGTAGTTCTACTTTTAGTTTGTTGAGGTATCTCCATATTACTTTCCACAGAGGTCGTACTAGTTTGCGGTCCCACCAGCAGTGTATGAGCGTTCCTATCTCTCTGCATCCATGCCAACATTTGCTGTTTTGGGACTTTTCGATAAAAGCCATTCTCACTGGAGTTAATTGATATCTCATTGTGGTTTTGATTTGCATTTCCCTGATGATTAGAGATGTTCAGCAATTTTCCATGTTTTTTGGCCATTAGTTTGTCTTCTTTTGAAAAGTTTCTGTTCATGTCCTTTGCCCACTTTTTAATGGGGTTGTTTGATTTTTTCTTGTTAATTTTCCTGAGTTCTATACAGATTCTAGTTATCAGCCCTTTATCGGATGTGTAGCATGCAAATATTTTCTCCCATTCTGTAGGTTGTCTGTTTGCTCTAGCTATAGTTTCCTTGGCTGTGCAGAAGCTTTTTAATTTGTTTATCACATGCAATTTGTTTTCTAGGTTAGAAAAGAAAAAGGAGCTACAAAATTTAATTTAGCAGGACACTGTAACCCTGATGTCCAAACTAGTCAAACAAAACTATTAGCTAATTTTATTTAACAAAAATCTTGAAATATTAAATTAAATCCAACATACACATACACACAGACTCATATAAATACATGTACACATATAACATTAGCTAACAGACTATACTCTAGGAGTACATGGATAATTCATTATTATAAAAATATCTATCAATAAAATTTACCACATTAAAAGATTAAGAGAGAAAGACATATGATCATATCATTAGGTACAGAACCAATATTACTGGAGACATTTCAATAATATAAGGGGAAAAGGAGGTACAGAATGTGAAAGAAATAAGACAAAGTTGAGACCATTTTTAGATTATATTATCTGCATACAAAAATCAAAGATTATTAATAAGTGAAACTTCAGAAACTATAAGAGAATTCAGAAAAGTGACCATCTGAATAATCAACATAAAAAAATAAAAGTAACAGCACTTTGCAGACATTACTAGTGTTCGCTGATTTTCCTTTCCTTCCTAGATAACACAGAGAACTGTATTTCCCCAACTTCCTTATGTGACAGAGTCATATGACTAGATCTTGCAGGTGTTATTTCCCAAGACATGCTTTCCAGAAGTAGGACTTGTTTTATTTTTGAATGACAACTGCCACATTATACTCAATTATCCTCATTGTATCTCAAGGTAATATTGGATTGCATTTAATTTATAGATTAGGTTGGGGAAAACTGATGTCTTAACATTATTGAGTTTTCTTACCCACGAACAGAAAATCTCTCAATTTATTTAGTTCTTCTTTACTATTTTCATTAGAATTTTGTAGTTCCCCTCATTTAGCTCTTTTACATATTTTGTTAATTTATACCTAAGTATTTCATTTATGTAGATGCTAATGTAAATGGTATTGTGCTTTTAATTTCAAATTTTACATGTTCATTGCTGTTATATGGAAAAGCATTTGGCTTTTGTATATTACCCTTGTATCCTGCAAACTTGCTATATAATTGCTTATTATTACCAGGATTTTTTTGTTGATTCTTTAAGATTTTCTACATGCACAATTATGTCAGAAGTGAACAAAGACAGTTTCATTTATTTCTTCCCAATTTGTATATTTTTTATTTCCCTTTCTTGACTAATTGCATTAGCTAGAATTCTAGTAAGATGTGAAAAGCAGTGATGAGAGAGAGCATCCTTGACTTGTTCCTGATCTTATTGGGAAAACTTCAAGTTTTTCACCATTAAATATGATATTAGCTATAGATTTTTTCTGGTGGATATTCTTTATCAAGTTGAGGAAGTTCTCCTCTACTCCTAGTTTACTAAGAATTTTGATCATGAATGGTGTTGGATTTTGTCAAATGACTTTTCAATATCTATTGATATTATCATGTGATTTTTCTTCTTTAGCTTGTCGATGTGATGGATTCCATTAATTAATTTCAAATGTTGAGCTAGCCTTACATACCTGGGAGAAATCCCACTTGCTTACGGTATATATTCTTAATATGTGATTGAATTCAATTTGCTGAGATTTTGTTGAAGATTTTTATAACTATGTTTATGAGAGATATTGGTCTGTAGTTTTCTCTTCTTGCAATGTCTGTACCTGGTATTGACATCAGGGTAATGCTGGCCTCATAAAATGAGTTAGAAAGTATTCCATCTGCTTCGATCATCTGAAAGAGATTGTAGAGCATTGGTATAATTTCTTCTTTAATTGTTTGATAGTATTATCCAGGAAACCCACTTTGGCCTGGTAGATTGTCTATTTCTTCTTGTGTGAATTTTGGCAAATGTGTCACGTGAAGAATTGATCCATTTCATCAATATTATCAAATTTGTTGGCCAAGAATTGTTCAAAGTATTCTTTTACTATTCTTCTAATGTCCTTAGGATCTGTAGTGATGCCCTTTCTTTCATTTCTGATATTAGTAATTTGTTTCCTGCTTTTTTCTTAGTTAGCCTGGCTAGGAGTTTATCAATTTTATTGATCTTTTATAAGAACTACCTTTTGGTTTTATTGATTTTTCTCAATTGACCTCTTGTTTTCAATTTCATTTATTTCTGCTCTAATTATTATTATTTATTTTTCCTGCTTATTTTAGATTTAATTTGTCTTCTTTTAACAGTTTTCTAAGATAGAAACTTAGATGATTGATTTTAAATCTTTCTTCTTTTCTAATATATTCCTTCAATGGTATAATTTTTCTTCTAAGCACTGCATTCACTGCATCCCACAAATTTTGATAAGTTGGGATTTCATTTTCATTTATTTCAAAATATTTTTAAATTTCTCTTCAGATTTCTTCTTTGACTCATGTGCTAATCAAAATTATGTTGTTTAATCTCCAAGTACCTTTGAATTTTCCAGCTATCTTTCTGTTATTGATTTCTGTTTAATTTCATTGTGGTCTAAGAGCAGACATTTTATAATTTCTATTCTTTTAAATTTATTAAAGTGTGTTTTAATGGCCCCAAATGTGGTCTATCTTGCTGAACGTTTCATGTGAGCCTGAGAAGAGTATGAATGCTGCTGTTGTTGGATAAAGTAGTCTTTGATATCTATATCCAGTTGATTTATGGTGCTGTTGAGTTAAAATACATCCTTACTGATTTCTTACAAATATGTCCTCTGGATATACCCTTTTCTTATAGAGGGGTGGTGAGGTTTCTAATTAAGATAGTGGATTAATATTTCTCTTTGCAATTTTATCAGTTTTACCTCAAACATTTTGAAACTATCTTGTTAGGTGCGCACATGTTAAAGATTGTTGTCTCTTAGAGAACTGACCACTTTATCATTGAGTAAAGTTCTTCTTTATCCATGATAACTCTCTTTGCTTTGATATCTGCTCTGTCTGAAATTAATATAGCTACTCCTTCTTTCTTGTGATTAATGTTAGGATGATATATCTTTCTCTATCCTTTTACTTTTTTTTTTTTTTTTTTGAGACAAAGTCTCACTGTGTTGCCCGGGCTAGAGTGCCATGGCATCATCTTAGCTCACAGCAACCTCAAACTCCTGGGCTCAAGCGATCCTACTGCCTCAGCCTTCCGAGTAGCTGGGACTACAGGCATGCGTCACCATACCCGGCTAGTTTTTTCTATATATTTTTAGCTTTCCAATTAATTTCTTTCTATTTTTAGTAGAGACAGGGTCTCGCTCTTGCTTAGGCTGGTTTCGAACTCCTGAGCTCAAACAATCCGCCCATCTTGGCCTCCCAGAGAGCTAGGATTACAGGCGTGAGCCACCGCACCTGGCCCTATCCTTTTACTTTTAATTGATATGTGTCTATATTTAAAGTTGGTTTCTTTAGAGAAGGTATAGTTGGGTCCTGTTTTTTGATCTACTCTGACGATTTCTATATTTTAATTGGTACATTTAGACCATTGTTGTTTAAAGTAATTATTGATATAGTTGAATCAATATCTACCTTATTTGTTACTCTTTTCCCTTTGTTCTGATTTTTGTTTTCCACCATTTTTCTACCTTTTTTCTTTTTAATTGAGAATTTTTTATTTCGCTTTTTCTCCTTTTTTTTAGCATATCACTTGTACTTCTTTTTTACTATTTTTGGTGGTCGTGCCAGAGTTTACAATATACATTTACAACTAATCTAAGTCCACTTTTGAATAACACTATGTTACTTCACAAGTTGCATGAGTACCCTGAATTAACAAAATAATTCTAATTCTATCATCCTATCCCTTGTATCATTACTATTATACATTTTACTCACATATATTTATGAATATATATAAAATAGCATACATACATGAATACATTGTTGCTGTTATTTTAGACAACTATTGTATGTTAGGATGAACTAAGTAAAAAAAAAATTATTTTATCCTCACTTAAGATTCTGACCTTAAAATTTTCCTTCACTCTAAATAACTTCTTTGAATATTTCTTCCAAGCCAGGTCTACTGGATAGATTTTTTTTTGGTCTGAGAAAGCATTTATTTCTCTTTCACTGTTAAGGATAATTTCACACACTACAGAATTCTTGGATAGTATCTTAATTCTCTCAACACTTTAAATATCTTACTCTACTCTCTTCTTGCTTTCATGGTTTCTGAGGTGATGGCAGATGTCATTTTTATCTTTGTTCCTTGATAAGTAAAGTATTTTTGTCCTCTAGTTTCTTTCAGAATTTTTTATTGATCTTTTCTATAATTTGACAATTTTATGCCTAGGTGTAGTTTGTTTTTTGTTTGTTTGTTTGTTTGTTTGTTTGTTTTTGGCATTTCCCATTTGGTGTTCTCTGTGTTTCTTGGATTTGTGGTTTGATATCTAATATTAACTTGGAGACATTCTCAGTCATTATTGTTTTAAATATTTCCTCTGTGCTTTTCTTTCTTCTTCCAGTATTATCATTACATGTATTTACACCCTTTGTAGTTGTCCCACAATCCTCAAATATTCTGTCCTGTTTCTTTTTCAGACTTTGTTCTCTTCACTTTTCAGTTTGGGAGGTTTTTATCAATATTTTCTCAAGCTGAGATTCTTTACTCAACTGTATGCAGTCTACTAATAAGCTCATCAAAGGCAGACTTCATTTCTGTTACAATGTTTTTAATCTCTAGCATTTCTTTTTGGTACTACCTTAGGATTTCCATCTCTCTTCCTACATTGCCCATCTGTTCTTGCATGTTGCCTACTTTATCCACTAGAGCCCTGAGCAAATTAATCATAGTTGTTTTAAATTCCTGATCTAATAATTCCAATATCCCTGCCATTTTCGGTTCTGATGCTTGCTCTGTCTTCAAATTGTGTTTTCTCCTCTTGATATGCCTTGTAATTTTGCCTTAGTAGCCATAATGACTACAATACCAACTATTAGTTCTGAGAAACTGCTGTAAATAGACCTTTAGTAATGTGGTGGGGAGGTGTGTGGAGAGCAGAAACGTCCTGTCTAGTCTTATGATTAGGTCTTAGTCTTTTAATGCTTTTAATGCGCCTGTGCCTCTGAACTGTGAACTTCACAAGTGTTTGTAAGTTTTTGTCTCCCGTCTTAGGTGGGGCAGGCTGGCAAGAGTGGGCTGAAGTTGGGTATTTTCCTTCCCTTAGGTCAGTTAGGCTTTGATAAAATCCCAACTGATTGGGCTCTGGCAAAATAGTTTCTATTGAGGTCAGGCCTTGTTAAGAAGAACTGACTATTCCAGTGTATTCCAAAATTATTTCTTTTCCTCTTCTCTTACTGGAAACATGAGGGGGATTTTTCTCTAGTATTTACTGTGGGAACCTGGTGGAGCTCCTGGAGGTAAATCTCACAGTATCATGACAGCCTCTCTATGATTGGGTCCCTGGAGTTTTTAACTCTCACAGTAGTCCATGCTGAGCTTCCAGCAATTTGTGAATTATAGTTCAGGTTTTCCTGCCTTGGCGCTGGTTTCCGTAGCAGTTTTTGCTCATGACTCTCTGCTCAGATAAGCCAAGATTCCTGTATTTGTTTATCTGTCTATCCAATCTTAGAGGTAGTGGTTTGCCCTGTGTGCTCACCTCTCTTACAGATTCAAGAAGAGTTATTGATTTCTCAGCCTGTTCAGGTATTTACTTGTTGAACAAAGTGGTGACTTAATTCCAAGTTCCTTAAATATGGAACTGAAAACTGAAAGTTCCCATGACTTAAAGTATTACTTTAAGCTGCTATGTTTATGATAATTTGTTATAGCAGCAATAGGAAACTAATGCAGCCAGCATGACATCACTTAGAGGCAGAGTGTGAGAAAAGTTCATAAGTCAATGTGATGTCACTTCAGGAGAGATTATAATAAAACTTTCTTTCACTGAATAAAATTATTAGTGAGCATATAGTTAACTTAATAAATATCATTAGACTAAGTACATGAGTATAGCACAATTTTGCATAAAAATTTGAAACCCAGATACAAAAAGAAAATTTGGAGAAGAGTTTTTTGGTAGGTTTGTGTATATAAAAAAAAATCTATTAGTTTTATAGGATCACTCTAAAGTACCTGCACTGCTAAATACCATTAATGTATCTAAAATGATTCCTTTTTTTTTTATTATTATTCCAAGGTATTGTGAGGGTACAAACATTCTAGTTACACTTTATGTCTTTGCCTCACCCAAATGCGGATTAAAGGCATGCCCTTCCCTCCCTTTAGTGCTCCCCGTGTCCTTTAGTTGTAGATTTGCCCACCCTCCATCCCCCTAATCCCTAGAGAGTGTTTCTGCCATGTAATCACCCTAGTGTTGATCAGTTAGTACCAATTTGATGGCGAGTACAAATGGAAAAATGATTCCTTTTTTAAAATTTGAATTTGTTCACAGTTTTTTGAAACTTATCTATTGCACATTATTAGCCAGTTTGTAGAACATCTA
>CAUYSK010023751.1:0-32454 GCA_963575035.1 Avahi laniger | reverse complement strand
TTTTTTCTTTTGTATTATATATATGTAAACCCATATGTCAATTAGCATGAATTAGTTTAGCAATTGAACAACAATGACATTTTTTTAAAAAAGAAAAATAAACAATGTTAAGTACCATTTTAAGTTTATTCATTTACCCATAAAAACACAGCATTTGCATTTTTGTTGTTGCTTTAGTGGGGGAGAGTTTGGGAAGGTTGACTTTGAGAGTGTTCTAGTACATAGAGCCAAGGTGCTTGCCTGGGCACTGGGGATTTGGGTTTGCGTTTTAATGCCACCGTCAACTACTATTGTTAGGACAAGATTATTACATGTTACTCGTCCTCATTGACCTATTCGTTCATCTATAAAATTAGCACTTTTTCTCTCTAAAGGTAAGACTTCTCACAGATCCTAAACCTTACATTCCATGCACATGAAAATTTAGGAATGACAGCCTTGATTTTCTTCACTCTACCTAGTTTTCAATCAAATTCACTCATTTTCTTTCCTTTGATGCCTGAAATCAGACCCAGAGGTGTGCACAACCCATGCCAAACAACATCAGGTCATCTTCAGAGAAAAGAATAGAGCTCTAATGTGGGAGGAGGTTTTGTAAAGATTTTAGAAACTAGCCCTTTGGTACAGACAGCATTGAGTCAGTCAAGATCCCAGAATTGTGCTAGTAGGTTTTATGTCTTTGAAACACCCTTTTGCAGGGATCAAACCAATAAATTTTGAACATATATAGCTGTGTATTGATATCTTTATCCCCCTTTGTAAAGGCAAGAAACATTGCCATAAATTCCTCTATAAAAATTACTCAGAATTGATATGCCTATAGATGGACTAAAAAGATACATGGCAACTTCCTTACTATCTGACTAGATTTTCTTAATTTACTCTTATTCAGATCACATTAGCACATTCAGATTTCCGTAGAATTTAGTATACTCTGCTCTTGTCCTGTATGTTGGGTGCCACAGGGCCGGGTGTCCACACACCACTGTACAAGAGCACAGACAGGGGCTCGCACTGCCTGCCTGACTCCAACCAACTTCTTTACCTGCCTTGTTACTGTGGCTACAGTGCCTTGGATTCTTTCCTTATATGTTGTTTTATTATTATAAAATTTATTAATTTAAAATAAATGCTGTTACATGAGATATCATGGGGTTTTTGAGGCCTGACTTTGTCACTGGTATTGGGGTATTTGCTGAGACATGTTATCTCAGAAAATATATAATATATAAAAATATGTATAATTTAATAAAAATATGGTTATATGTATTAATCACTAAAAATAGCATCGTGAAGTCTTCCCCTAAAGAAGTGTTTCATTAAGACCTGATTGAACAGATATTTACTTGTATTAAATGACAAATTACTATGATTAATATTTTTGTAATAAGAAATATCTAAAATATTTGAAAAACTGCTTTAACATACATCATTTAGTCTATCTTGAACATTTAGTACACTCTGTATAAAAATACACATGCATATACACACCACACCACAATTTTGACTGGTACTGGGATGGAATGAACTGGTTTGGGTTTTATTTTCATATTCAGTCCTAGGTAAAGGTTCTAGGGAAGAGAAAATAGAACCAAAAGTGAGAAAGAGAAAATAAAAGGAGAAGAAGGTACCTCAGAAATCCATCAAATTGATCATCAGCCTTATTATCAGAATTGCTTCTTTCATATTTTGCCTAATTAGATAAATGAAAAAAAAACTGTAAATAAAAGTATTTGATATTATGTGATCTGTGCAGAGATATTTTATCATACGCTAGCTAATGTTATTTTATGGAAATAGCTTTGCCTTTGCAGTTTATATAGCACTTTTATAACCATTATCTCACTTGAAATACAGGAATTCCTTATTTCATTTGGGTTACATGGGATCCTATCTCACGTCTCAATTTTAGTTTTATTACGTAAGTGTTAATGTGGAAGTTAATGATTCTGTTGACTCACTATAAAAATTCTATTCTGAGAGGATGCATTGGTGATTGGCCCATTGGTGATTAGACCCCTTCTTATGCACAGTCTCAATACTGTCCAACATCCCCTAATTTTTGTAACACCATCATAGCATATAACTTCCTCATAAAATGCATAAAACTGAGGAATAGACCACGGAAACGACTTTGAGTTGCAGCTGCTGAATGGTTGGCTAGGTGTACTCACTAGCTGCCTGATTGGCTTTTTCACCTCAGCCTGACAACCTGTCTGAACCAGTCTGTGCCTTAACACAATTAAAAACGATTACTTGCCGCAGACCTTAAGGATTCCTCTTCTGTGTTAGATGCATGGATGTCAAAATCCAGAACCAGTACTACGATCAGTTGTATCACAATAGCATATGGATAATTGTAGTAATATCTCCCCCAGTCTTCGTAACAGCTTTTTCTACATTAGCAAACCGTATTTATCACTTTACTGCACAGTGAACCCACAGGGGGTGCTAATTGTTCATTAATTAAATTTTAGCCTTTCAACACTTTTGTATTCTCCAGTGGCCTTGTCTACAGTGAGGTATGCGGTGTGGCCTTTTTCAAACTGCCGAAAATGCATGTTTGCTTTACGGCTGCCATGGCTATAATACAGGCGAAATTTTAGCTCCAGTAAATACCATTTCCGGACTGTTACAATTTTTTATGAGCAAAAGTTTTCCGGCCTTGGACCAAAGCCTCCATGTTGGAAAAATATTCAGTAAAGTATGGTTTAACAAGACAAAGCATTTTGTTAGATCAGATTCCACTTTGAAATAGCATTTGGTTTCTTTATTTGAAAATTCTGGTGGTTTATGGCAGTTCTTCAAAAAACTGTTAACATGGTGGAAGGAACTTTCTGAGATCCATCGTTCCCGAGTGAAGCCATTTTCAAACTTAGTAAATTTCTCAGCACTACCACGTTAATTCATTAATGCTTTGAAATTAACCTCTTCCCTGGGGAAACATGGGTAAAGGGGATGCTTCCACTGAGAAAACTGAGTATTTTTCAAAAGTTGTGGCTATTTCTTCAGAGCTCAATACGTATATTTTACACTAGGGCAAAGGATTTTGAAGCAAAATAGAATATGCCTCAAGGAATTTCTAAATAAGCAAAATAGTGAGTTATAGAGTGGCGTTGGCACCAAGGAATGTGGCTCCAGGGCTTTGAGTGCGGGCCGTTCCATTGTGGGGATTCACGCCACTAACGAATTAATCACAACTTGCCAGTGTGTGTGTGCAGCTAGTAAGGAACGAGCTACCAGACACTGATTTTCAAGATATCTGGAAATAGCATTCAGAAGACATTTTTTGATTTTTTTTATTTCTAAATAATAATGCCCTTCAATCAGCTAAAATTATTAGAAACTCAATGTGGGAACTGCAACAATGAAATTATAGTTAATTTTGGTTCTTTTCTGCTGTTTTCACATCTCTCAGTTATAACTTAAAGGTGACTTTGGCTTTCATAGTACTAGTAATAATTTAGTACATTTTTATATTTTAGCAGCACAGAAAACTCTTTTATACAATGTCACATTTGATTCTCAATAATACTATGAAGCAGGCTGGAATTTTTCTGAAATTATAGATAAGGAAATCAAATCAAAACTTTTAAAAAAGAAAGCAGTTTCCACCACCAGGTTCATAAGCCAGTATTAGGCCTAACACATAGTAGGTGCTTAATAAATGTTGATTTAATAAATAAATCTAAAGTAATGAAAAACTGCCTTGAATTCTTTGTGGTATGAGGTCATATATAAACAAGAGAATGCATAGTAACTAATAAATGTCTCCTAACTCAAAATAGTGGAGAAAAAAAGAATACAGACTCAGGAAATCCACTCTGGTGATATCTGTCATTATTAAAGGAAAGATAAACATGTTAAACAGCTTAGAACGCCCTCAATCACAGCACTGTAAACAGATGTGTAATACACAATTGCCAATTATCGAATGCCAAGAGGTTGGTGCTTATCATTAGTTGTATATATTTTTAAGTGAGCCAGAATGAAAAAAAAAAAAGAAAAGAAAAAGAAGCAGAAACAGAAAAGTAGTTCTCACCCCCCCGCATGCTTGGAAATCACTTTTCCTTCTGTCTGACTTCAGAAACACAATGTCTCGATTTCCGTGAGAGAGACGATGACTGTGCTTTTAACTGGTTTCACGTCAGCTTTTTCCTCTGATTTGAGAGGTGGAGTTAAGTGTGAACGGCTTAAGAATGTACTGTTTTCTATTTAATTTGGCTACGGAAGATGGAATTCATTGAGCTCCGTCTGTTCAAATGAACTTTAAGCAACAGCAAGCAAAACATTCGTACTTCTCTTTGCTCACGCGATAGAAAGTGTTTGGCAAAAGACAGGATGGATGTGCAGCCCAGAATTACCTAAGGAGGGCAATGGGGAAGTGATAACAACTCCTTAGCTCTTCGTTGGCTCATCTGAAGTGTTAAAAGGTTGTTGGGGGAAAGTGAGCCTCTTTTTCACTACAGGATATTGAAAGAAAGAAAAATAACCCCTGAGCTCTGATATCTGGAAATTATCTTAAGACTGTCTTAAAAAATATGCATCACCAATTCCTGCTCCCTGCAGCCGCTGTCATTAATAGGTGACCACCCCTTTTCTTCGTGACCTAACTGTTAATGCATTTAATTGGTCCTTCCAGAACAGTTTGGAATATTATAGAATTTAAAAGCATCTGTGAATTATAAATAATTTTAAAGTTCACATTTCTCTTTTGAAAACCCAGTAAAGACTATTCATTTTCAAGTAGTTACATAAGCTATATGACAAAGGAATTAATTTAATGTGGAACTGTTGATTAAAAGAAAAAAATACTAAAAGAAGCATGATAGTTGTATTATTGATATTAAAGTTGCAGCTTTCGTAAAACTGTTGACTTTTCTGTTGAGAATGACAGGAAGCAATTGCATAATAATGCATAGTGATTTATTTAGAATGACCATATTGTTTAGCAATTTAAATCATTGCTTTAAAAACGTATTGAGTAATTTGGTTAGATGATTTTAAATTTGTTGATGTACAGTTGTTACTGTAATGGCACTGAAGTACGATGAGAAATACCCTTGTTACCTCTATTAAACATGTATTTCAAAATATTGTTCTCTTTGAGAAGTGCCTGACTTCTCTTAGCATTTGTACACACCTGTGTATTTCCCTTAGAATTCTCAGCTTATGTTAAGCTCAGGTAGCCAATGAATGAAAAAAGTACTGTGAACTCTATTCAGTAAGAGAGTTCAGAACTACCTTATAGCCTGATGGCAGAAATAAAGAATCATTTAAAGTAAGGAGGGACAGAACCTGAAATTTTGTTCTGGTCTCATGTTTTAACCTATCGTTTGAGACTTAAAAAATATTACATTTAATTAACTTACGATGCTAAATAATTATGCAATGATTGTGTTGCACATATTTTAGGGAGAAGAGGGATAATTGCAAAATTATGTACTTGGCTTCAGAATTACCTAGAAGAATACTTGTTCCGAGGTTACCTCTCTGTAAAGACCCAAGATTATATCCTATGTATGATAATTGAATACTTGGAGCATAAGCATGGATTTATGGTACATTAATTTTTAGATATCACCAACTATATTTTATTTTCTTGCTGGCTGTCTATACAACTGTGAATGCTTAAGGCACTGTGGATTTCCAGTGGGCCAATGCTTAAAACTAATATTCCAGGGATTCCATTAAAGAAAAGAAAATGTTAAAATATGTTCACACTGTATACACAGAAGCTTACACATGGAAACACAAATACATGCAACACATATAAATCTTTTTGTTTACATATGCAGCTTTTCTTCAGCAATGATAAGGTGCCCCAGAAATATTCACTAATCTTTGTAACACCCCAGAGGGTAACCGGCAAGAATTATTATCTTCATATTGCAGGTGAAATACCTAGGTAAGGGTAGATTAAATGACTTGGCCAGGTCACTCTCTAAGTCAGTTATGAAGCTGGAAATAAAACTCCAGACTCGTGACTTTCAGTTCTTATTCCGAGTCATTGTACTCCTGAAAACCGAAGTGCCAGACCCATCGGTATTTGTGCTGCTTTTCTTCACTTGAAAAGTAACCATTGATGTAAATCCTGTCCCTGTTAAGGAAACCTTGCTGTGTGGCACTAGCATACACATGATACTGAGTCCCCAGTGGGCAGTTAAGAGGGTGCTCTGCCGTTGCAGTGAACGAGCTCGAGCTCGGGTAGCAAAAGGATATCAGTAAGCCGTTTTCTTACAGACCTGGTGCTACGGAGAGCTAAAAGTATCGGAAGTTTCCTTAACTTCAGAGATTCAGACAATTTCTTTAACATTGAAAGTGATTCAGTCTACTTTGTTACTTTAATTTCTCCTTAATAATTTCAGATTGTCCACAGTGCCGGAGTCGACATTCTGAAAGGCCTAGTCCCTGGCTTCAGGGAACATGTATGTCGCACGAATTAAGACCTGCTTAATGGTACAAAATCATCATTAGCGTCACTCTTAGCCCTCCTGCATATGGTCTCTTCTTCTTTCTTTGATTTCATTATTATATCACTATTTTTGTTTCTGAGCACTTTGATTAGAATTGAAAGCCAAAGAGTGGCCGGGTCCCTCGGCTTTTCTGTTCCACAATGGCGGGCTATAACCTGAGAAGACAGGCCCCCATCTGACAGCTGAGCAACCTCCCGAGTTCCGTGAGCCGCAGCCAGGATAAAACCACATCCAGCCTTCCTCCTCCCCAGGATGGCACATGAAGGGCTTGGTGGCTCACATCACAAAGGTACTTTGTGTGCTGGTACCTTTCTTCTGTGGAATAACTCCTTCTTGTATGACTTCACTTTCCTGTCAGTGAGCACGTTCCCCTAAATATGCCCGAACAGGTGTTGCTCTGCTGCTAGCTGAGTTTCCAGCTGTCCTCCTCCGACACAGACCCAGCAAAATCTGTTGCTTCGTCCTTCTAGGCAGACTCGACAACCATCGCGCCTGAGATGGAGGTCTTCCTTGCAGGAGATGGCAGTTTCTCTGCCAGAAGATGGTCGGGAAAGCCTGGCCGGCTAACAAAGACAGGCCTTCAGCGGCTGGGTGTAGTTCCAGTTCTGCATCCCCTTTGGCAAGAGCACAGAGGCTGCTGCAGTGTGGCCGGCCAGCAAAATTAGGAAATAAGGACCTCTTTTATTTACTCAGGCTGCTGAATCATGGGCATTCCTGTCTGCTTGGAGAAAAGGCAGGCGGCTCTACTTTCCACTGAAAGTCTCAGGAGTGTTGGAGACTTTCATCTCGGAGTGTTCACACACTTGTTTTAATGTGCTTTATGGAAATGGTGAAACTCAGCAAGTACAGTTGCTAGAGAAAAACATCTGCACTAACCATGCACACACATTTGCATCTTTAAATAGACTTTTCAGGCCACGGAGCTGGTTTCCAGTGAAGTTTTCTCGGCTGTAAGAGCGATAGCTCTCTGAGAATTAGCCTGCATGAAGTGACTGGTTCCAAAAATTAAAATTTAACATGGACATGTTAAGTATTTCACATTGAAATGCAGAAATCTTGCCATCACACAGAAAGGCAGTCCCTGTAAGTAGCACTTAGGGAGTGCCGAAGGGAGAGAAGTTCAAGTTGATTCAGGAACCTGAGTTGAAAGAATCTTCCGTAGTTTCTTCCATATGTTAAAAGAAATTAATGTTATTTAAATCTGTATTTACCATTTAAGCATAGTTTTGCATTTTGACTGCCAAGAAGCCTAAGTTAATGGGGATGGGTAACTCTCCAAGACTAGGTAGCTCAGAGAATGCTGGCAGAGAGGCCACCACTACACAGGTCTTGGGAGAGTCTGATATCCTTAGCGCATGGACCTGCCTGCCGGGAGTTCAGTGAGTCCGTGTGTGTTCCTGGGAGAATAGATCCATTTATGGTACCGGCAGATGAGTTTGTTTGCAATTCAAATTTTAAAACAGAGATCTGCCTTTCAGCAAACCTTTATTATTTTCTTAAAGAAGCATTCCTTGCTCAAACTTTTTACTGTTTCCTTCTGCTCAGTCTACTCTGTCCGTCTGCCCTAAGCTGCCCTACTCTGCGACTTCTAAAGGTGGTTTCTGTGTATTTCTATTACATAGACAAGTAATAGGGACAGGAGAGAGGGAAGAGAAGCTTTACAGCTCTCTTGAATCCTGGCTGAAAACTTGATCCTAACCTTCAGCTCACTTGACATGTCATTGAAATTTACAAGCTCAAGAGAACAGTTATGTAATAGGTATAGTCAGGCATGGACCACAGACAAGAACCTGATTTAAGCATGGTGTTAGGGATTGCACAATTTTCATAGTGGTCCATTGCTCTACAATTCTTTATGTATTTGTATAATAATATATCATGCATGGATACAATCTTCAATTTAATAATAAATTCACTTGCTAAATATTCAGGCTCAGTAGTTATATCCTTCCACCCTAGATGCATGACAAATTCTGATTCACTGTTTTCCCCAAATATATAAATGTGAAAATGTGTTTGAAAATATTTTAAAATGAAAAATGGGATTTAAGCCAGAAAGATAAATATGTGAAATGTGGTAGATTTTTCCTAGAATGCTGAACAAATTTAATAAATAACATTTTTTTTCAATTAGTGGAAATATTAGAAACCTTGGTTTATTTCAGGAATATCAGCTTTAGGTGACCTAATACTTTTCGGGGGAGTGGGAGGGACTGGATCATTGTTGTTGTTTTGCTTTTAGTTTTTTAACGTTGTTTTTCCTTATGTTGAGTGGTAAGTTGAGTTTAGCTGTATAGGTTCTTGATATAACCACTTTAAATATAAATCACACCCACATGTATCAGATCCTTTCTTATGTTGGAAGCACATTGGGTTATAGAGTCATATAAATGAGGATACAAAATCACACAGTTTTCAACTTGTATGGCAAAGCTTTGTTGCAGTGGGCAGGGATCCAGGAATGGTGTTTGGTTGTTTTCTCAGAGTGAGAGGGTTGCCATCTGGCATTGATAGTGAGATGGTGTTGTCATCAGTTTCTAGATGCAGGAAAGGAATGATCCTCATCTGTTTCCTGTGGATAAGGAAGAGGCTGACAATCTAGTAAAATCTTGTTACCTTAAAGAAAGCAGACATGGAATTCGTTTATATAATGCTCACCAGTTTCTACTTTTATGTTAATCATTTAGCCTGCCAGTGCACTTCAGCTTTGAAGAACTGAAAAACTTATATGAGCATACTCTAATTGAATACTATCACAATATTCTAATAATGTTCTAATTGAACGTATTATTTTAACAGAAACACTCTCCCCACCAGCTCCAATCTATGGTCTTGTCTGCATTTATGAAAAATCTTGCCCCTTTGGAGAGTGAAAAGCTTTTAAAATTTCTTCTGATCTTGAATAATAGATTATTTTGAAAAGAAAAAAAAAGATTTCACAACCTGTTTCGAGAAGGTCTTATTTTCCACTTGGATGTCAAGAAGGCAACAGAAATAGGAGTGCACATTTGCTAAAGAACATGGTTTTAAAAACCGCCTAATACAGGGTACAGCTCCTTTATAGATAACTTGCTAAGTTTGTATCTGGCTCTCAGTCTTGTTTGTCTTCTTTTTGTTACTCATAAATCTTTCAGCATTTACCATAATCATTTATCACTTTTCCTGTTTCCAGTTTTTTACAAGTCGCTTTGTCTCTGCTCACCTCAAAGTGCAGGTCCTGTTTAGCTAAGGAAGTTCAGGCTGCAGAAGCTTTTGCAAAGGAAGAAATGGTGGGCCACCTCTTGAACTTTCCAAACAAAATACACTATTAAAATCTGGCCTTTGTGAAACTCTCATTTTTTCTTGATCCTGGCTGATCCTAGCTACATGTAATATCTAGCAATACCCTTCTAACATTTAATAATCCATTTTCTGGCCTATGGTATTCGAACCTTTCAGTTATTGAAGAAATCCTGGTTGTCTTTCATTACACAAGACATAATTATTATTGTGTTTTCTGTCTTCTTTCATGTGCTTACTTTTTAATATTTTTTTGCTGAAAGCAATAAGGTCTGTATCAATAAGAACCCCCATAAAAGATTTTGGTCTTCAGAATTGCCTTTTTATATAAAAACAAGCAAAATGCAGAGGGAATTTTTTATTAAATATTAGACATCTGGGTTGACTGCATTAATTTTAAATCATTCCTGTAATATTTCCTCTTTTCATTTGGTTCTTCAGATGCTCACATAGTATGCAAATCATTTTAGAATGAATACAAAAGAAACATTAAATATATTAAAATCTGCATTTTAATAAAATTGTCAATGTGTAATATATACCTTGCTTCTAAGGAAGAATGATAAAAAGTAATAAAAGGGTAATTTAGACATAGAACTATTTAATATCTTTTTATATTTTACAACCCAACAAAAAGTAAACGTAGAATAAAAGCTTTGGGCTCAGATTTGAAAATGCCTCACTCAACTATTCTTTCCTCTATTTTTTTCCCCCGAAAATGTTCAGAAGTCTCCAACTATATGTGCTTGTCAAAATGGTGTAGTAAACGCACTCTTGACTTCTCAGCATGTAAATTGCAATGTTTGATTACTTCTCGTTGCAGATGGAGTGGATGTTGAAGATGACCCCACTTGCTCTTGGCCAGCTTCTTCACCTTCTAGCAAGGACCAGACTTCCCCTAGCCATGGAGAAGGTTGCGATTTTGGAGAAGAAGAAGGTGGCCCTGGACTTCCATACCCATGTCAGTTCTGTGACAAGTCGTTTAGCCGCCTCAGCTACCTAAAGCACCATGAGCAGAGCCACAGTGACAAACTGCCTTTCAAATGCACCTACTGCAGTAGGCTGTTCAAACACAAGCGTAGCCGAGATCGCCATATAAAACTGCACACAGGGGACAAGAAGTACCACTGCAGTGAGTGTGATGCCGCATTCTCCAGAAGTGACCACTTGAAGATTCACTTAAAGACTCACACGTCCAACAAGCCATATAAATGTGCCATTTGTCGCCGTGGGTTCCTGTCTTCTAGCTCCTTACACGGACACATGCAGGTTCACGAGAGAAATAAAGACGGTTCCCAGTCTGGTTCCAGGATGGAGGACTGGAAGCTGAAGGACACTCAGAAGTGCAGTCAGTGTGAGGAAGGCTTTGACTTCCCGGAAGACCTCCAGAAGCATATTGCAGAGTGCCACCCGGAATGCTCTCCCAACGAGGACCGAGCAGCCCTCCAGTGTGTCTACTGCCATGAGCTCTTTGTAGAGGAGAACTCCCTCATGAACCACATGGAGCAGGTGCACGGTGGGGAGAAGAAGAACTCGTGCAGCATTTGTTCTGAGAGTTTCCACACAGTCGAGGAGCTGTACAGCCACATGGATAGTCACCAGCAACCAGAGTCATGCAATCACAGCAACAGCCCTTCCTTGGTCACGGTGGGCTACACCTCCGTGTCCAGCACGACTCCAGATTCCAACCTCTCAGTGGACAGCTCAACAATGGTGGAAGCTGCCCCACCAATCCCAAAGAGTAGAGGGAGGAAGAGGGCTGCTCAGCAAACCCCTGACATGACTGGTCCCTCAAGTAAACAAGCAAAAGTTACCTACAGCTGTATTTACTGCAACAAGCAGTTATTTTCAAGTCTTGCAGTTCTGCAGATACACCTGAAAACTATGCATTTAGATAAGCCAGAGCAGGCCCATATTTGTCAGTATTGCTTAGAGGTACTGCCCTCACTCTATAACCTAAATGAACATCTTAAGCAAGTGCATGAAGCTCAGGACCCAGGTCTGATTGTTTCTGCCATGCCTGCCATAGTCTACCAGTGCAACTTCTGTTCTGAAGTTGTCAATGACCTCAACACTCTTCAGGAACACATCCGATGTTCTCATGGATTTGCAAACCCTGCAGCTAAAGATAGTAATGCATTCTTTTGTCCCCATTGCTATATGGGGTTTCTCACTGACTCTTCCCTTGAAGAGCATATAAGACAGGTCCATTGTGACCTCAGTGGCTCCCGATTTGGGTCTCCAGTGCTTGGGACTCCAAAAGAACCAGTAGTAGAAGTCTATTCTTGTTCCTATTGTACAAATTCGCCAATATTCAACAGTGTTCTTAAACTGAACAAGCATATCAAAGAGAATCATAAAAACATTCCCTTGGCCCTGAATTATATTCACAATGGGAAGAAATCAAGGGCTTTGAGCCCCCTCTCTCCTGTGGCCATAGAGCAGACATCTCTTAAGATGATGCAGGCAGTAGGAGGTGCATCCGCACGTCCAGCCGGAGAGTACATCTGTAATCAGTGTGGTGCTAAGTACACATCCCTAGACAGCTTTCAGACTCACCTAAAAACTCACCTTGACACTGTGCTTCCAAAACTGACCTGTCCTCAGTGCAACAAGGAATTCCCCAACCAGGAATCCTTGCTGAAGCACGTTACCATTCACTTTATGATCACCTCGACATATTACATCTGTGAGAGTTGCGACAAGCAGTTCACATCAGTGGATGACCTTCAGAAACACCTGCTGGACATGCATACCTTTGTCTTCTTCCGCTGCACCCTCTGCCAAGAAGTTTTTGACTCAAAAGTCTCCATTCAGCTCCACTTGGCTGTGAAGCACAGTAATGAGAAGAAAGTTTATCGGTGCACATCCTGCAACTGGGACTTCCGCAACGAGACCGACTTGCAGCTCCACGTGAAACACAACCACCTGGAAAATCAAGGGAAAGTGCACAAGTGCATTTTCTGTGGCGAGTCCTTCGGCACCGAGGTGGAGCTGCAGTGCCACATCACCACGCACAGTAAGAAGTACAACTGCAAGTTCTGCAGCAAGGCCTTCCACGCCATCATCCTGCTAGAGAAACACTTGCGAGAAAAGCATTGCGTGTTTGAAACCAAGACGCCCAACTGTGGAACAAATGGCGCTTCTGAGCAAGTGCAGAAAGAGGAGGTGGAGCTGCAGACCTTGCTGACGAACAGCCAAGAGTCCCACAACAGTCACGATGGCAGTGAAGAAGATGTTGACACCTCTGAGCCCATGTATGGGTGCGACATTTGCGGGGCAGCCTACACTATGGAAACTCTGCTGCAGAATCACCAGCTCCGAGACCACAACATCAGACCCGGAGAAAGTGCCATCGTGAAAAAGAAAGCCGAGCTCATCAAAGGGAATTATAAGTGCAACGTGTGTTCTCGAACCTTCTTCTCTGAAAATGGCCTCCGCGAACATATGCAGACCCACCTGGGCCCTGTCAAACACTACATGTGCCCTATTTGTGGAGAGCGGTTTCCCTCCCTTTTAACTCTTACTGAACACAAAGTCACCCATAGTAAGAGTCTCGATACTGGAAACTGCCGGATTTGCAAGATGCCTCTCCAGAGTGAAGAGGAGTTTTTAGAGCATTGCCAAATGCACCCGGACTTGAGGAATTCTCTGACGGGCTTTCGTTGCGTGGTGTGCATGCAGACGGTGACCTCCACCTTGGAACTCAAAATCCATGGAACATTCCACATGCAAAAGACAGGGAATGGGTCTGCAGTCCAGACCACAGGGCGTGGCCAGCACATCCAAAAACTGTACAAGTGTGCATCTTGCCTCAAAGAGTTCCGTTCCAAGCAAGATCTGGTGAAACTTGACATCAACGGCCTGCCATATGGTCTTTGTGCCGGCTGCGTGAATCTCAGTAAGAGTGGCAGCCCGGGCATCAACATCCCTCCCGGCACGAATAGACCAGGCTTGGGCCAGAATGAGAATCTGAGTGCCATAGAGAGTAAAGGCAAGGCAGGGGCACTGAAGACTCGCTGCTCGAGCTGCAACGTCAAGTTTGAGTCTGAGAGTGAACTCCAGAACCACATCCAAACCATCCACCGAGAGCTCGTGCCAGACAGCAACAGCACACAGTTGAAAACTCCGCAAGTATCACCAATGCCCAGAATCAGCCCCTCCCAGTCGGATGAGGTAACTCGCCTTTTTAATGTTTGCTGCTTACCCTCCTCAAGAAACTGTCCCCACTTTATGTTTACACTTTCCACAGCTTTATTTACTGTCACGTGCCAAAAGATGCTTAGATTGAAATGCAATGGTTTCTTTCCTGCGTAGCCATTAGCTAGCAATTACTTGCTTCTTGATAAGCAGCATTTTGGCTGGAATGGTGCAAAATAGGACTAATTCCAGTCTCCCTAGGATATTGTCTTCTCTATGACTGAAGAGACCAGCGCTCATGCCAACACCACTGAGATCTGGAATCTCAGCATAGCTTCACCGAGAGATGCAATCCCCAGCTATGACTTGCGTGTATGGCAGAGAGATAATGACACAAAAGTAAGATGCTAGGAGCCAACGTGCTGGCTTAGAGTAAATTAAAATATATATATATATTTGGGGATAACAAATTGGGTAAGGGTGGCTTTTTAATACCATGTTATCAACACTCACTGTTTTTCTTTGTCTTCTGGGTAGTGAGGAAAATGCCTTCTCACAACAGGATTTTTAAAAAGACCCTGTATTTATTAAGTACCACATGTCTGTTACTCTGTTTAAAGACGCTGTCCCTGAGTCTTCACTCTTGGGTTTCATAATTAATGTGGTTGTTTTTTCCCCTTAGTTTCAGGGTAGTTTTATGTTTCCCTTGCCATGATGAGTACAAGAAACATGTTCATTTACAGTGAACTAATTTTATAAGTTATCGTACTTAGAAGCTGAGCAGAGGATGGCTCATTTTCATATTTCTTTATTCTTTATCCCTGGTTTCTAATAGCTCTTTCCACTTTCCTCCCTGCCCCTATCTAGAGAGCCATCCAAATGAAAGCCCCAGGGAGATCTTCTCCCTTCAGTTTGGGGTTACAGCATTTTCCTTATCTTGTCTCCGCACTCACACCCACTCGGAGCCCCCCTGCGTCTGCCCGCAGATAGCCATCGGCCAGCTGGTAGGGGAGAGCCCAGCTTCACAAAGTGTGGCATCTGTGTGACAGGCAAACTCGCAAACTTTGAAGCCACTTTCCCTTCTCCCCTCCCCAAGTAAATCTGCACTTTTCTCTGATTTGAATAAATGAAATCCGTTCAAACTGATGAGGGCTGCTGGAAGAACATAGTTTTGATAATGGCTCATGGCTCATGTGTTGGATCAAATAGTATCTTTCAAAACAAATATTCGTGGTTATATGAAGTGAAGTTTCTCCAACTTTTTATTTCAAATATGTTTGAGCCTGTAGAAAAGATAAAGGAATAACACAGTGAACATATGTGTGTGTTGTGTATCCATATCCCAGATTTCTCTCTCTGCAACCTTTTTCTTTTATCAGCCTGAGTCACATGAAAGAAAGTTGCAGATATCATGACATCTCCTAAGAATAAGAGCATTTTCCTATTTAACCATGATATCATTACCTAAGGCAATTAAGTAAATTAGGAGAAGAAATTAGGTAAATCGATAGTATCATCTGTAAGAAGTTCATATTCAAATTTCCCCTATTGTTCCAAAAATATTTTATGTTTTTAAATGTTTTTGAATGAGAATTCCTGAAACATTTATGCAGAAAATTACTCCTGTCCTTTGTTTTTATTTTGTAATGTTTAACATACCTAGAGCAGTTTGCATATTCATGTTTAATTTAAATACTATGTAAAGGTGATTTAAAATGGCTGCATTAGTCTGTGTGTGTGTGTGTGTGTGTGTGTGTGTGTGTGATGTGTTATTTGTGCATTTAAAATGAAGCAAAACTGGACTATCTTGTATCTTAGTAGATTACTTATGAAAGAGCCTATGTCTTTTTATATCTGTTCATGTTTTATATTTTCTGATATTTACAAATTGCTATATAATACCATTTAAGATGAAATATTTCAAAAATGAAGGAGGATATATGAATAATATTTACACATGAATTTGGTTAGAGTTACTTTATTAGGAGAATTTATCCTTAAGACTCTAATTATACCTAAAATCTGAATGATAGTTGGACAGCTTACCTATATCCTGCACTTACATAGGATAATAATTTAAAACATTTTTTTAATACTTCTTTTTTTAAATTTTTGGATTGTGTTTTTTAAGCACCTAGCTACTAAGGGTCAAAATGACTCATTATACAGAAGGGTACTTCCCTATTAGACCTGGTTAATAAGAGCTCATGTGATGTCCTTAAGTGGCCAGATATTAGGATTCAGTTTTAAATATTTCCTTTGTGCCTCAAAAGTTCACTAATTTGTTCAACATTTTTCATCATTATTACTATCACCATTTTTTAATTCATTATACTGTTTAAGTTATAAAATTTTATGTGATACCTTTTACAATTAAAAATGTACAGTGGACCATATTATTTGCACTGACAGAAAGTTATCTAAGCATACATAGAGTTTTACAAAAAGAAGTCTAAAAGTATTGTCTTAGCAAGAGAAAGACATACAGTAAATATCCATTTGTTCACATTCTGTTAGCCAAGTTAAACTTCTATAATTTCTCATCATAAGTAGTGTGTAAATTTTTTACCAAATTAGATAAAAGAGACATTATTATATAGACAGATATATCATGTGGGAATAAATTTTATCACAAAAAGAAACAGGACATGTATGTCTGTTGACTTAGATGTTCTAGGCAGGAATTGAAGGACTTCATGATATAGATGGTATTTTCTCCTCTTTTTCTTGCTGAGGTTTGAGACTTCAGAAGTGAAAAGGCAACCACAGGAGATAATAAAACCTGGACACATAGATATTGTCACAAACAAGCTTAGATTTTTCTGGAGCATGACTTATAGTCACATAGGGATATTGGTAAATACTCACATGCATCTTTCAAGGACTGAAAAGAATGTTGTTTGATTGAGACCAGGTTACCTAATTAAAAGGGATTTAAATTTAAATATAAATCTGGGAAGGATAAGTACCATATAAAACCACACAACCCGAAAAAAATGAATGAACGACAAGGCGTGTTGACACTCAGAGAGGGATGACAGTCGGCAGCTGCCATGTAAAGGGGAGATTGAGAATTAAAGACAGGTCTGAATTTAAACCCCATTTCTGTTTTCACTACTTCCTGAATTTGTGAAAAATGCTTTCCTTCTGCCCAGACCCTCCCATTATTAATCTAAATTTGCTATGGAGGTTTTGTTTTGAATGAAATATTTTAGAGAACCTATTTTTTTCCCTTTGCTCCTGAAAGGTTGAGTAGGATAGCAATTTACACATAACATGTAATGAATTATGCCAGGGATGGTAAAGTTCATTTGGTACAAGAAGAACACTGGCCTTCTAGGTTTTTCTACATATGAAGCACCTCGCAGTTACTGACATTTACTGTGTGCTGAATAAATGTTAGTTCTTCTAGAGCTCATCGACACTGGCCTGGCTGGTCAGGTGCCGCCCCATCTGGACCTCAGCGTGTTGTCTCATGACTTTGAAGTTCTACGGTAGACACTGGAATCATGTGTCCTTCTGCCTCCATTTTTCCAGGATGCCTCATAGTCAGGTTTCCCTAAGGGCTTCTTTACTCACATTTCAACTCACACCATCCCCACCAGTCTATGGAAGTTGCTCCTGCCAGGGTGACCGTTACCATCGTGATCTTCATGTTGGGAGATGCGTGTACAGCGCCACAGAATCCAGGCTGAAGGGAACAGTGGAGACCGTCTGATTCAGTCACTTATTTGACAGACAAGGAAACAGACCCGATAATTAAGCTTTATGTAAGATGACACAGCTTGGAAGGGGTAGACGAGAGGGAGAATCCAGGTCTCCGACTCTGGGTTCAGGGTTCTCTTTTCATAATCCCATGGCACTTCCCCCAGCTGCAGCCCGATCCCTGCCCTTCCCACAAAATCCTCGTGGCATTGCGGCTGTCTCTCTCTTCTCATTCACCTCCTCTGCCTGTGGCACAGGACCTTCCGCTTCTGTCACTTTACTGCAGCTCACGTCACTAAGGTCTCTTCTGGCTTAGTTGACCAACGCAGTGTACTTTTTTAAAAAAAGATAACTTAGATCAGTTATTCCGGTATGCCAGCTATTACTGTCACCAAGTGCTTGTCACTCACTGTTGGCCATTCTCTTGTTACTGAGCCCCTGTCTTCCTTCCTGGCTCCTCCATACCTTCTCAATGCTCCGTGGCCTCTCCTGCCTTTGTGGGCTTTTTCCTGTAGGTTAGCATTCCCCGTAGTTGCATCCACTCAGGAGACACCCTCCACGGGGCCTCATCCGCCCCCATAGCTTTGACCACCACCATTTACTGACTACTCTCCAAAGAGTGTCTCCAAGGAACAGAAGGGAACTGCTGAGGATGATGGAAGTACTCTGTATCTTGATTGTGGTGGTGGTCACATGACTGCATACATGTGTCAGTACTCACCAGATGGAAAATTAGTGAATTATTTTTATGGAAATTACACCATGATGAAGCTAATTTAAAAAAATACAGTGATATCTCCAACTGAAATATTTCTACTGACCTTCAGACTCATATGCACAGCCGTCTGCTGGACATATCCACTCAAGTTCCCATGAACTTCCAAGTCAGGGGTCCACAGTGGAACTCGTCATCTTTTCTCTACACTGGCTTTTTTCTGTGTATTTTCTATTTCACTTGTAGATTCAATGATCATCTCAGTCTCTTCCTTTCTACTTGACATCATTTGATCATCAAGAGATCTTGATTCCAGCTGGTATGTACAGTTGACCTTTGAACAATGAGGGGGTTAGGGGTTCTGACCCCCACACAATTGAAAATCCACCTGTAACTTTTGACTCCTCAAAAAATGTAGCTACTAAGAGCCTACTATTGACTGGAACCCTTACCAATAATATAAATAGTTGGTTAACACATATTTTATATGTAATATATGTGTTATATGTGGCACATACTGTATTCTTACAATAAAGTAAACCAGGGATAAGAAATGTTATTAAGAAAGTCATAAACAAGAGAATATATATTTACTACTCATTAAGTGGAAGTGATCATCATAAAGGTCTTCGTCCTTGTCATCTGCACGAGTGGGCTCAGGAGGAGGAGGTAAAGGAGGCGTTGGTCTTGCGGTCTCGGGGGTGGCAGAGGCAGAAGAAAATCCGCGTATAAGTGGATCCATGCAGTTTAAACCCGCACTGTTCCAGGGTCAGCTGTTTTTCTTACATCAACCCTCCCCTCCATCGCCTTACCACATCCTGAGTTCGGTCTCTGATCATCTTCCCTAGACTACTGAAGCAGCCTTATAATTGGTCCCTCTGACTTTAGTCTCATCATTTGCAAATCCGTTTGCGCACAGCTGCCAGGACCATCTACCTAAAACACAAGACTGTCCAGCACGTCCCTTCCTGTTTGAGACATTTTGAGTGTTCTGCACCTCCATCCCCACAGGACAATATGGTGATCATTTTATTGTGAAATACAAGATCCTTCAGGTTTTGGCCCCTGAACACATTTTTCCTTCCTCTCCTTACCCGCACCTTATTCTGTAACTGGAAATACTTTAACTCACACACGACATATTGCCTCTGTGTCTTGCCGAGGCTGTCCTGTGCCTTCTACCCAAATAACCTTTCTCTTCCTCACTGTCCTCCGCCTTTGGGAAGGTTGTCCAGCTTACGCTTTCTTTGGAGATCGACTACTCTAGAAGGCTACCCATGAGCCTGACTTTCCACCACAAGCATCTTCCTGCCCCTTCTGTGCCCTGTGTGTATAATATGGAGTAAATAGTATATAAAAATTGCTACATTGCTCTATAATTACCTGTTTACATTCTCTTTTCCTCGGATGAGTTTCTTGGGGCAAGCACTTACTCAATTTCCTATTCCTAATGCCTGTGACAGTGCCAGACCCATCGGAGGCAGGTGCCTCCCTGCGTGGGTGCCCAGGACCTTGCATCTGCCTGTGGCCCTTCTAGAGCCTCTTCTCATGCATGGCAACACAGCTGGTCACCTCGATTTTTTTCATGCAGGAAAACCCTCTCAGTGACTGGAACCCAGAAGCTGTGTATTAACCATAGGGTTGCTATTCACATTTTTACCCTTTGTGGGCTCAAAATGTTGTTTCATCATCTTTGCAGTTCTGTCATAGATATTGTGAGCACACACATGCCTGCTATTTTATCTCACACCACCTCAAGGCCTGCTTTCCCAAAGAAGTTGCCATTGCTCCTGCCAAGGCTACCGATGGTCTGAAGGTTTGAGAGAAAGTCTTTCTGGCCTCATCTGTGTAGCATTAGACAGAGGAGGCAGCTCTTTCCTTGACACGCCCCTTTCTGCCCTGGTGGCATTCCCTCTTCTGGCTTTCTTCCTACCTCTGTCTTCAGAGACTTTTCTTCCTGAGCCTGCTTTAAAAATGTAGGAATTCTTCAAGGCTCACCCTTGGCTCTCTTTTTCTCTGCTCTCAATAAGTAGCTCATCTATTCACGTGGCTGTAATGATCTCTGTGCTAAGCATTCCCAAATCTCTATTCTAGCCTAGTTCCTCTTAATTCTGGTTTATGTTACTGTGCTCTACACACAGCTTACCTTTTCCATTTATAGCTCTTTTAGATATATATGATGTGCTGTGTGTACACGCTAAACTCTTGATTCTCTCTCCTGAAGCCTCTCCCTTTCCCAGATTTCCATCATTTTAGTAAAGGAAACCGCCCTACATGCAATTGCTCAAGCAAGAAAACTGGGAGTCATTCCTGATTCGTTCCTTTTCCTCATTCCCACGTTTAATCCATTAATAAGTGCTATTGATTCCACTTCCAAGTCTCTTCACATGTCTTAGGCACTTTTTCCACCTCCAAAGCCATCACCTTGGTCTAGGTTGCAATCGTTTCTTGCCTGGAGAGTGTGGTAGATTCCTGACAGCTTTCTCTCCCCTTCTGCCTGCTTCTGGTGCATTTTTCATGCTGCAGTTGGAAGTGAAGACATGTAAATTAAGTGATGTCACTTAAAATTCTTCAGTGGCTTCCCGCTTCCTCAAATAAATCCTGACGCCTCACCAGCTTACGAGGCCATGCACAGTCTGGCTGCCTCAGGCTGTTGTCACTTTGTTCTGGGGACTTTTTCTTGTACCCTCTGCCCCTCTTCCTGAACACGTGCTGCGTCCTCACCTGGGCTGCTCTTTCCAGCCAGCCTCTGTGCCACGGGCTCTGTCTCATGTGTCAAGCGGGCCTCCCCTGAAAGCCTTATCAAAGTTGGATTCCTGCTTAGGATTCTCATTTAAATTTGTCTTTATTTGTTTACTTGTTTATTTCCTTCTTCCACTTCCCTGGCAACTTATCCTAAGGGCTCAGTAAGCGTTAGTTGAATAAATGAATATAGTGTAAGTACTTCAAAGGAACAAAAATAGTGTATACTACATTTTATTTGCAGGTACATCTAGAAACTAATATATAGGGATATAGGTCATTTTGTTCAAAAGTACTTAGATGTTTTAAAGTTAGGTTTGATCTAAAAAATATTAAAATAAGCTGAAAAACTTGCAGTTTCTAACTTTCTTCATGGTTCTCATACTGAAAATGGAAATGTACATGGTGACAATTCAGAACCTACTCAAGTTCCAGATTTTGGTATTATATTGTTTTGTATAATAAAAATTTCCCCGATGAGGCTGAGAAAGATACGAGGTTGAAAAAAGTACTTTGATGTTTTTGTATTTCAGATTGCTGGTACTAAGTTTTGCTAAGTTAAATATGCAAAGGACAAAAATAAATGGATTAAGCTCCCTTTAAACAGTATTTAAAAATTAAGCAGAAAATTTACATGACCAAATACATTTATAAGATCCAAGATGTTCTTGAAATAGACTGAATTTGCTTTGCCAAGTCCTGTCTCCATTGTTGTCGTCAGGTTCAATATTTGTTTGACATCTACAGAGTAACGGTAGAACAGGGAGTTTACCCTGGGGTCAATACCAGTCGTGGAACGTGGAAGCAGCTATCTTGTGTTCATTCTGGTACCCAGTGACCACCTTGCCCTGATCATTGCTCCACACACTGAATTTGCTGCACCTGCCGTCTCTAGGTTTTCTGTGTTTGTAGTTCTGGACTTTTTGCTGATGTTTTCCATATGGTTAGTGTCTTTTTAGAACACATGAAATTTAAAAATAGGAATGTTTTTATATACAGCCATGAATCCTGGATTGCATATAATATTGGTCCTTTGGGTATCAGGCCAAAAGAATTTGAATCATCCTATGTAGTAATAGAACTTTATCTAGGAGGAGCATTTCACATTTTTGGCTGAAATTGTGTCAAGGTGGAGATTAGTAAATATCTATTCAAGATGATTTTGAATAATGAAAGAGAATGGAAAGCTACATTCTGGATCTCTCATGACCGTATTTCTGTACCCACCACATGATGTAGATACAGTTTTCTATTACATGTACTTTGTATTTCTAGAAACTTAACAGCCTAAACATAAGAACCTTGCCAAAGGCTTTTAAAAAACCTGAATAGCTGGTTTCCCTTATTTACACATTTTTAAAACCTTTTCACATTTTCTTTTTACCTTTTATAATGCCCTCTTCTAAAGTTTCTATTCTTAATCTGCCTTTCTCTCTCCCTCACTACCATTTTCTGTTACCTCCTTATCCCATGCAAATGAGCAAAATATCAAGCTTCAATTTTCAGCTTCTGTTTGATGCCCAGTCTTAAGATTTTCAGTTCCCCTTTAGACATTACCAGTTGGACATTCTGCTAGCCCGTTGATTAAATCAAACTATAATTTCTTTTTTCTCTCAGTTTGGCTAGTGTTTCATCTTTCTCCTGCTCATTCTTGTCTGAAATTTGATGTTTCCTATATGTTCTTTGCTTTCCTAATTTGGTGGGTGAATCACTCACCGGGTGCTATTGATTCTTCTTTTGTAATTGCTCTTCTATGTGCATCTCCTGCATCCTTTCTCCAAGGCAGATTGTATTGTAAATCTCAACCAGTCTCCTTCACTCTCTTTCTATCATAAAGCATAGCTCAACAAATTTAAAAGTTGAAGATCACACAAGTAACATTCTCTGACCATAATACAAATCATTATAAATGAAAAAGATACCTTTTAAAAACTTCATAAGTTTTAAAGGTAAGAACATGCATTGAACAAAGAAGGCATAAAAATAGAACTTAAAACTGCTAAGAACTAAAAAATTACATTTCAAAAGTTATTAGCTATAACTAAAAGTGGTACTTAGAGAAGTCATCAGAAAATAAGGAAAGCATACTATCAATGAGATAGATCAACTTAAAGTTATTAGGAATAGAACAACAAAATAAACCCATAAAAAGTAGAAAGGAAGAAAACAATAAAGATAAGAACAAAAGTAATTAAATAAGAAAACAAAGAAACAACAAGGAGGCCAACAAAGTAAAAAGTTAGTTTTTTGAAAAGACTAACAAAATCTACCAACCTCTGGTGGATTAATTAGTAAAAAGAACCAAAAATAAATAATGTTAATGAAAAGAGGAAGCTTACTCTATATTTGCAGAGGTTAAAAAAAATAGTAGGAGAAACACTACACATATCAAAATGACTGTAATGAAAAAGTGCAAAAATTCTTTTTTGAGAAAATGAAGAGCAACTGGAACTCTCTTCTTGATTAATGGGAGTATAATTTTGTGCAATTGCTTTGAAAAATTATTGGGCAGAATATCTTAAAGTTAAATACTAGCCTATTTTATGCCTGTCAATTCTACTCCTAGATTTATATCTATGAGGAATAAGTGCATATGTTTACCATAAGTTATTAACAAGAATATTCATAGTAGCTTTGTGCATATAAGCTTCCAATTGGAACCAATGAAAATATCCATAAATAAAAAATGAATAAGTGTATTTATCACATTCATACAATGAAATAATACACAGCAATAAAGAAGAATGAACTATTGCCATACAACAACATGAATGACTCACATTCAAAATGTTGAAACAAAGGAACCAGATACATACAAGTACATGACTCCATTCATGTAAAGTTTGAGAATGGGCAAAACTAATCTATGACGATCAAAGTCAGAGTAGTTATGAGAGGGTACCAACTGGGAAGGGAAAGGAGGCATCTTCTGGGTGCTGGAAATGTTTCATATCTTACTGTATGTGGTGGCCACACTGGTGCATACATATGTAAAATTTCACCAAGCAATACACTTATAATTACTGCAGTTTGCTATAGGTTATGTTATTTCTCATTAAAATTTTACAAAAAATGCCAAATATGCAAGATAAAAAAAAGAGTAAGAGAATACCATGAATAACTTTATACAACTAGTAGAAAATTTCAATTAGAGTATATGGGAATAGTCTTAGAATAATATAAGTTACCAAAACTGGCCCAAGAAAAAGGGAAGTATAATGATTCAATAAACATTAAAGAATTTAATAAATTGTTGAAATCTTTCCACAAAGAAAATACTAGGTCCAAATTTCTTTCAACGTGAGTTTTCCCAAACATACACGTAATTTCATAACTGTGCCAGAAAATACAAAAAGAGGGAACATTCTAATTCATTTAATGAATATTATATAATCTCGATACCAAAATCAGACAAAGATAGTAAAGAAGAAAAATCTCAGCCAGTTTTACTCATGATATTACATCTTAACATTTCAAACAAAATAGTAACAAATTAAATCTACTGTGTATTAAAAGATGAAATATTATAACTGAAATGTGTTTATCATGAGAATGCCAGGTAGATTCAATCTCAGGAAATTAATTAATTTACCACATTGACAGATTAAAGGAGATAAATTATATTTTTATCTTAAGAGTTGCCAAAAAAAATTATATCATGTTTAAAAAAGAACACTAAACTAGGAATAAACAGGAATACCCTTACCTTAATAAAGATTATTTAAAATACTGTCTTAAGCAAGCATTGTAATTAGTGGAGACATTTCAATGCTTTAGTATTTTGTATTAAAATACTAATAAGGCTTGCTAGATGATCTAACTGACAAAGTAAGATTAAAACGTCAAATAAATTTAAGTATTAAAAGAAGTAGTATAAAAATTGAAAAGAAACATTAAACTGTCATATGCAGGTCCTATGTTGGCATACAAAACAATACCTAGCTGTAGCAAAGTTGCTGGGTGCCAAATCAAGAAATTCCAACAGGTTTTAAAATGTATTTTTAAATTTTTTATTTTTTGGAACTTGACAAGCAGATTCCAAAATGTGTATGGAAAAATGAAAGATCAAGAATAGTAAAGATACTCTTGAAGGAAAAGAATCGGCAGGGAAGGATTTGTCCCACTATCTAGTAAAGTTATAATAAATGGGCAATGATTAGGGTGGTGTGGTATTGATCCACAGAACCAAATAGAGATTCCCCAAAAGAGAAAGCACGCATATAAAACTCAGTATAGACTAGAGCTGCCTTTTGCACAACAGTGGAGGACTGTATAGAGTATTCAACTCATCATGTATATGGAATAAAATAAGAATAAAATTGAATCCCTCCTCATATGTATAAAAATTAGTTCCAGGTGGTTTAAAGACATAAATGTGTGAAAGGCAAAATCATAAGCCTTTTAGGAAAAAAATATAGAGAATATTTGTATTACCTTGGGTAAGGGAATGATTTTGTAAACAAGCCTACGCAATATAAATCACAAATAAAATGATACGTTCGTCAACGTTAAAAATAATAACTTTTGTTTACCAAAAGTTACCATACAGTGAGTGGAAATAAAAGCTATAAGATTATAAAACATATTTATAACACATATAACTGGAAAAATTATTATTTTCCAAAATATATAAGAAACAGCCACAAACCAGTAGGTTTTTGGCTTATTTCTCACCAAATAAGAAAATGAGAAATTAACAGGAACAGGCATTTCACAAATAGCAAGCATAAAGGTCCAGTGAATATGTGAAACTATTTGTCCTCATTAGTAATATGAGAAATGAAAATTCAGACATAGAGCAATGGATTAGCTGGGAGGGCCGCATAGGAAGCTAAGCTGGGGCCAGGCATAAAGGTGTTTAATAGTTACACTTTATACATTACTTACGTTATAAATTCTTTTTATAAGCATTTAATATTTAACATAAAAATAATCAGAACCAGCATGGGGGAGGGGAGGGTTTTAAAAAAATCAAAACCGTAAGTATAAATATGAAACTAATACTATGAATGCAAAATAATGTTTTAAAAATTCTAGCTATATACTCATACTTGTAAAAGGCTGTGAGTCTGAAACCTGTTCTTTCATTGTTGCAAGTAAGTTTACCAAGTATTGTAGAGGTAGTAAAGGAATATTAGCATTTCATTAAGACTTTTTTCCTCTTGTTATTGTTGTTAGAAAGAACAGTATCCATGCATTATACTTAAGGTTGGTACATATCACACACTTTGGGAAATATTAGCCTATAGCATGAACTTTTTTATCACTTCTCTGGTACTTAAGTTTGTGATAACAGATTTGTTAACTCCTGCTGTGTACAAGGCATTGGCTATCAGATTTTTAAAGAGGAGAGGCTTTCTACAAACATAGTTATTTGGATACATGTTTGTTTCCCCTATATATAATAGCTCCTTGAAGGCTTATAGTTTACTAGGGAACATTTAATATATAACAATAAATATAATATCAAGCACAATGGAACATGTGCCATGATAAAAGTACAAGTACAGTGCTAAGGTAGTGGAGGGGAGAGAGCAAATACCCAGACAGGAATTAGCTTTGCAGGTATCTGCATGAAGAGGAAATAGATTGGAGAGAACCGCCAGCATGCAAATCCTGAGCCAGGGGCATACCTGGTGGGCTCAAACAATAGCAGGGGGCAGCCTGGCTGGGGCAGAGTGAGCAGGGAACAGTGTGGCAGGGCAGGAGGTCAGAGAGCTGAAGAGGGGCAGAAGCTGGTCCTTGGTGCGATGTCCTCCATGGATCTCAGAAGTTAGTTGCATGTCATAGGTTCTTAGTAAATGCATGTAAATCATTGAAACCTGCTGATTAAGACATTTGGAAAATGAAACTAAGAAAGCATTTCTCTAAGAACTGTGATTTCTTTGAGCCACACATAAATAGATCATAAGACATCTCATAAGTATGTGATGTACTATGCAATTCACATCAGAAAGAGATTGAGTGGCAGGTGAAATCCTGTAAAAATCCCCTTATCAAGGCAAATAATTTATTTTATTGAATTAAACATTTTATTACATAACCAAAACTTCAACTGAGTCCGTAAATTTTTTGTTATAGAGAGATCGCTGCTCTGAGAGTTGAAGGATATGCAACATAATATAGTAGAAGGAAAGATTGCACTCAGGAAAAAGAAACGAGTTCAAATAACAGTGGACACAGCCATCTGTGTGAACTTAGCTAGTCCTTCCTAAGCTTCAGTTTCTTCATCGCTAAAATGGACATTATGTATACTTTGCCTACGCTATAAGGTTATCTTGAAGAGCAGGTGATATAGTATATGAAAGTTCTTGATAAACAAATGGTGGATGTGGTAAATCATTTATATAATATCTGCACATATTCCTAAGCACGTATCTATGTATATGTATAATTTATTTATGTAATGTTTTTCAATTTATTACAATGTAGAATAATTTCATCTAATGCTAGGACTATGGCTTATTCAGCCAAAATGTACCTAAATAAGTGATCATATTTCCACAAAGTTGATGAAGTAGAAAAATATAGTTAAATATTAAAATCATACCTAGAAGCAATGAAAACCAAGGAGCAAAGAGAGTGTAAAGACCAAAGAGATAAAATATTACTTTATTTGCTTTGAGGTCAGAGATGGCATCAGGAAACAATAAACGTAAAAGGTAGGAAAACATGTATAGATGAGTATATAGGTAGAGCATATAGGTAAGAATGGAAAAATGCTCAATAGTATTATTGGCTAGAAGCAGATCATAGAGAGCAAGGGAGTAAAACATTCTTGGAGAAATAAGTCAAGTAAAAATTGTATGTGGAAGGTATAGTAAATGAATGCCAAAATAAGACATTTCCCCCCCACCAGGAAGCAAATGAATAGTTTGAGAGGCAGTTAATTTTTAAGGACGATTATTTGCTTGCCTAAAATCCACTGGTAGTGTTCTCTATGGATCACATGTAAAATATTTACATTCTGGGGGGAAATGTGGTGAATATTTTGTCTTTTTTTTTGAACAGGATTTGTAATTTATATGTATAACCTCTTTATTTTAAGAGTAGCACCTTATATTTATAAAATTACTGATAAGTAAGCAATTGAGAGCTATTTCAAACAAAGGATACACCATGATTTAGAAATCAAAGTGGCATTCATAAACCTAACTTGACAAAGTCTGATGTTAGCATAGTCATTTTGAGATAGATCTGAGGATCTTCTTGGGAATTTTACATTTATAAGTTTGGCTTAGGCAGCAAGGAAGTAAAAATGAGTTGTAATAAAAGCTCTTATAAAGAAGTTTCCAGAAGCAGAAATTTTAATTATGAATACCGACCAACTGTTTCATAAAGATCATTCTTTTAAAAAAAGAATGAGAATATAAGAGGAGGACCAGAAAAAAGGAAAGGGAAGAGCGGTAGAAGGAAGGGAGGTAGGGAGGACTAAATGACCAAATAAGATTGCTGAAAAAACTGGTAGGAAACCCTTTAAGTTTAATATCTGTACCTACTAGGACAGGAAAATTAAAATAGCTTTGGTGGGAAACAGATTCTTTTAGTGCCATAATTGGGTCTAGATTGATATGATTTCGTTATACCAAATTTAAACCATTTTAGAACAGGCATGTTACACTGTTTAGATTAATTTGAGTCTAGTTCATTCATTCGTTTATTCAGTCACTATTGAGTTTCAGTAACGGCTGAATGTGTGCCAGGCACCCTGAGTAGACACTGCACACACAAAGGCAAACACATAGATACTGTTTCAGGTTTCTTGGTAAAGAATTAAACCTACAAAAAGTAAATGTGTCCTCAAATAGTGAATCATGTATATGTGTGTGTATATATATATATAAAGATGGTGAAGAGTTGGCAGGATTAGAAATAGAAATATTCTTAAATGTCTAGTAAGGATATTCGACAGTGATATTCCAAAATGTCTTTTTGAAAGAATGACTGATTTGTCATCTGGACTTCTAAAGAAAATCTTTAAAAAAAAAATCACAGAGCTTGCTCCATGCAAAATGTCAAATTTGATATTATATTATCACCCTTTTCTCAGCACCTCCTCCCATTCCTATTCTACACTCTGGAAGTTTTCAAGGCATAGAAGCCTGGTTGCGAAAGGGCCCTGTATTTTTCCAGATTATATTCTTGCACGTTTTGATGTGGAAAATTTCTAGCTTTATAAGATATACTATCAATAATGATTATCCAGAAGTTTTTCAGATGTAAAATTTATCTTTCTGGGGTAATCTGAAGGGGGACTGTGAGGTTGCGTGATGCAGAATCTAGGCGCGTTTGGTGGCAGCAGTCCAGTTCCCTCCAAGATGTTTCTCTGACAACACTTGCTCTTGGGTGTACTTATAAAAATCTCACATCAATTTGCTTCTGGGCAATTCATATGCCCCTTCTCAAATGCTCTGCTAGGCCATGTGCTGGGTATAGGAGCTGAAGAGAGAACTAAGACATTGTTCCTTAAGCGACAGAAAACCTTAGAATGTAATGTGAGTAGATACTTTGAATATAACGTAGTAAATTCTATGCTAAAAGTATACACTGAGAAATGAAAACCATCAGAGCAGCAGTTAGTAGCGAGAACTGGTAATGGAGAGGCAATCATGAAGTCCAGCTCCAGAGGAGCCACGGTAACTTGTAAGCATCGTGGAGCACCAGCCTGGCCATAGCAGTTCCTTTCTGAAAATGAGCCACCGCACCATGTACACGCAGATGTGCTCATGGCAGCCTGGAGTCCTGGGCTTGCTGTGTTGGTCACTTTCTGTGAGTCCTGGGCAAGGTCACATCATCTCTCCGGATCTCAGTGTCCTTGTCTATGAGGAAATTTGAAAGAGATGAGCTATGTGTCCCTTTCAATCCTAAAACTCCACAACACTCTATATAAGCTTATCTATTACCTTTGAAAATACAAAGAATATGGGGATATTTTTTTCTATTTTTTGAACAGATACTTTTTTTTTGGAATAATGAATGAGGAAGATCTTGAAAAAAAAACAAATAATTTCATTTAAATCAAGGGGTTAAAAGAACCCTACCGCTTGTATACATTTATATACATTGACTGCACAGCATGTTCTAGAATAGGTAAAGTGAAGGAAACTCACCTCTACCCTAAAAAATTTTACTGTCCAAGAGTACAAACAACAGGAATAATAAAGGCAGCACCCACAGCGTTGTGTGGGTGTAATTGCTAACAAGCTTTTTGAAGCAGGTGGGGTTTAGAAGCAATTTGAAGGAGAAGAGAAGGGAGGTCTGACACGCCTCAGTCGGAAAGCTGTTCGAGTGGAAGGGATGGCTGGGAGGAGGCAAACCCGGCATGAAAATAGAAAGAGAGCAACAAGGTAAGAACTGCTAGGAGAAGGAGGACATGCAGTAAAATATCTCGATGGAGATGAAAGTGATAAAGGACAAAGATGATTTGGGCACATGCATAAGTAACTGCAAAGACCAAGGTAAGAAGGACCACATTTTGTGGATAAAGCATATGACTGCTGGAACATGAAGTATTTCTTTCACAGAAGAACAGGTGGAAGGATAGATCAGGAATATAAACAAAGAAGCATAACTAGGACTCCACAGGAGCCTTCCTCTAAAGAAAGGTGGGAGGAAGCAAAGATTTTTTTTTTTTACAATGAACAGGTATGAATCATTCACATATTTTTGTTACATATAAATAATTATGTTTTGCAATGGATACAAAATGGATGAGACAGAGCCTTCTCCCTACCCTTAAAGAGTTTATAACCCTTATAGGAGATAGATCAGTTTCATTGAAATAATTCTGATTACAACATGTAATGAATTATAAAAGAATCAAAGACTTTTATGATTTAATATGAGATAAAACTCTATGTTATCCTTTTGAAACTTATGGCAGTTCTTTATGAAATGGTACCTAGTACCCATGAAGAGTTAATAAACCTATCTAACTTGATTTTAGGGCAGAAATGATATACTTAAATATTTTCTTTAAAGAAAAAGGTATTAACATGATATATTTATTGAGATCCTACTATGTCCAAGATATAGCATAGTACAGAAGACAACAGGTGGGTTTTGAGGCTATGAACTAACAAATCCTAGTGCTAAACCTAGTAGTTGTGTTTCATTGGACATCTTAGTTCACCTCCGAATATCGGTTACAACATCAGACATAGAGAATGACAATTTGAAGAATCAAAGAATTGTCAGAATGGAACAAAATTTCCCTTTCCCTGTGTGAGGAAAGTTGAAAGTTGTCACCAATATCCATTATCCTTTTCTTCCACAGTAACTGAGTTGTGGTTGGAATGTGGCTATCCAGCTAAAAGCTACATTTCCAATCCCCCCTCGCAGTGAGGTATGGCCATGTCATTGAGTTCTTGCCAATGGAATGTGGATGGAAATGGTGTGTGCGTCTTCCCAGCGTGATCCGTAGAAACTTCCACACACCCTCTGCCACAGTTTCGTTATTTCTGCTGGTTGGAATGACGATGCCCAGAGCAATCCCTTTCTTGTCAGTCTTCATCTTTACAGCACACACACAGCTTAATTATCATACTTTTGTCCCACAATAGCAGCTGTCCGCTGTCCTGTGACCCAAACCAGTGGTCTGCAAACTTTATCCAATGTAGGTTCCCCTTCAACCAGAAGGATGCCATTCAAGAAAGCATTTCTTAATGGATTCTAGAATACTTTTTTTTGCCTCACAGAACTTTCTCCTGGTTTATGGTGGGACTGTAAATCACACTACCAACCTGCAGGATTGGATCTCTCTGGGCATGCGATGCAGTTTAATGGTGATGTATTAATAATATATTGCTTCATATTTCCGCTCCTTCATCTCTCCAACTATATGTGCTGTCTACCAGCCACAGCTCCTCATTTTGACAACAGTAAAACAGAAAGAAGTTTCAATCGTCTTTTTTTTGAATATTTACATCACTTACAATTTATTTTTTTGATTTTGCTTTATACATAGATTTCAGTAAATGTTTTTCTTCTTTGGAGAAGTTTAAACCCAGTCTTATGTATCGTCTCTTTTCTTTTCTTTTTTTTTTTTTTGTTTGAAATGATTTTATTTACTTATTTATTTCAGAATATTATGGGGGTACAAACATTTTGCTTACATGAATTACTTTTGTACAGTTTGAGTCAAAGTTATAATTGTGTCCATCCCCCAGAGAGCGTGCACTGTACCCATTAGGTGTGAATTTACCCTTCCCCACCTCCCCCCTCCCACCTGCTTGATTTGTCGCGCTGTGCTCGCCAGCAAGAACGACGCAACAACTTGGAGTTCTTCCGACAGCAGTTTATTGGGGCGAACAGCTTCAACAAGATGGCGAGAGACCCAGAACGGGAAGTACGGTTGACTTATATAACAGCACAAGTACATGTGGCGGAATGTGATTG
>CAUYSK010023749.1:0-46852 GCA_963575035.1 Avahi laniger | reverse complement strand
AATTAATTTCTTTCTATTTTTGGTAGAGATGAGGTCTTGCTCTTGCTCAGGCTGGTCTCGAACTCCTGAGCTCAGAACGATCCGCCCACCTCGGCCTCCCAGAGAGCTAGGATTACAGGCGTGAGCCACCGCGCCCGGCCTTCTTAGAGTTTCTTTATGCAGGTTTAAGCAAATATTAGGCCTCTGCCTGGTATTATTATATAGCTTAGTAGTATTAGCCATCATTCGACACTCAAGAGACATCTTAAGCATTTTGTGAATTGTCAGATAGACTTTTAGGCTTTGTGATTCTTTTCTTTTTTTTTTTTTTTGCACTTTTAAAAACATTTTCGAATATGCATGCATTTAATTAATAAATGGTCATTTGTTCTAGCTGACCCACAGAAGTTATTTTAAAACAAATACAGCTATGTTATTACTGGGTTTTTTTACCCATTTATTTTTTATTTGTATATATTCATAGGGTACAAGTACAATTTTTTTATATTGATATATTACATTGTGGTGAAGTCAGGGCCTTCAGTGCACCACCAAAGCAACACATATTGTACCCAGCTGTTGTTACTGTTTGTTTCTGTTATACAATGAATGACTTCTATGCTATGTAGTAAGAATGCTAATTTTAAAAAATTATAAGAGCTAGCACCGACGTGGTACTTTCTATGTGCCAAGACTGACAGAAACACTGTGTGTATAAACTTCTTTAACATCTGCAACATTCTATGAGCTAGGTACCATGTTAACAGCTACTTTTGTTGTTGTATGAGGATCCTGAGTGACTGAGGATACCTGAGATATTATATACAGTTGAATTAGACCATGGTCCTACTGTTTTGGAAAACCTAGTGGGAAGATAGATCCATAAAGAAGTGTTCTAGAATGGGGCGATGCTTACGGGGGATAGAAATGTACTGAGGCTACTGTAGAAGCTCCAAAGAGGGCATCTCATGCAGCTTGGGAATGGGAGAATTAGGAGGGGCTTCCTGAGAGAAATGGCTCCTGAGCTGATCGTAACTTGTTAGCAGGGATTGGCTGGACAAAGAAGAATTAAAAAAGGCAACCAGGCCAAGCAAGGGGCACAGGGAAAGGCAGGGAGGTGGGTGGCAGCAGCCTGTCCTTCGAGAGGATTTTAGAATCCCACTCTCACTTTCAAGCTGAGTACAAAGTACAGGGACAGAGAAAAGTCCTTGTTTCCGTTACTGAGCCCATGGCGGTGAAAACTGAGTTTCTGGATGCAGCACTTGGAATGAATTTTTGTCCCAAACCCAATATTATAAATGTTATTTGTAGACTTTACCTTCTAAATCTTTCTTAAATCCATCTCCTTCTCCTTTCTCTCTGCTTCCCATTCCAATGTCCAAACACCCAGGAATGTGATGTGATCTAATGACAAATGTCACTTCGTGCCTAAATTCCAAGGGGTCCCATGACCTCTGGCAAAGAGACAGCTGATGAGTTTCACGTTTGTCCCATCTGCACTCATGGCAGACATTGCCAATCAGCTGTGGTCTTCTGCTTAGCACAGGGAGCCTCAGGCTCCTCGTGGACAGTGTGCTCTAGGCAGACATTAGCAATCCATTGGCACTTCTGTGCACAGTTAAACCTGTCTGCCATCCATAGGCTGAGAGGTCAAGGCCAAGCTTCTTGGCCTGGCATGCCAGCTCTTCAGGATTTTGGCTCCAGAAGAACTCTCCAGTTTTACCTCTGTTTGTACGTGCACCATACTCTAAGTTCTAACAAGACCTACCCACTTGTTCCCTGGAGGGGAGTATCGCACCTCCTGGGGTGTGGGAAAGTTGCTTCTCCCAGGCATCCGTCAGGGCTGGTGGACTCTGACTGTGGCAAGGAAGAGTCGCCACCTTCAGGGCTGTAGCTATCTTTGTGGCCAGAATATGCATTCGATGAGGCCCACCCTGCTTAGCTCCGTCGTGTAGGCATTTTTCCTGCAAAGCCCAGGACATGCTTTGTAGCACATCTCTTTCTAGCAAGTATCATTTTGTGTTTTTAAAATGAGAATGTATTTCTTCCCAATTTGTAAACTTGTCCACAGCCATACTGGAAACAGCACAAAGGAGACAGATGGAGGGACATATTTATCAATCTTATATCTCTTCCAAAAATGGGACCGTTAGTAAATTGGGGAAAGAAGTCGAGAGTGGCACCTGCTAGGTGAGGATGCCTGTGGCCCCTGGGGACACCCAGATCTACTTCTGTGATCACAGATTAAACAAAGAAACAGTGACTCTTTCTTTTCATCTTTAGCAGTGTACAGAGGTAGCTGCTTTTCTGCATCATGATTTCTCTGTTTATTCCCACAGTGACTGCAAGAACAATAGAGGCGTTTATGCCACTCTTCATCTGGAGAATGGCTTCAATATCAGCAAACACCTCAACATTAACGAGGCAAGTAATTAGAACCAGTCATGGAACCGACATAGTATTTCTTTACTAAATCCAGTCATCTTTCTTTCTCTTTTAAAAATTGAGATGAAATTCACATAAGATAAAAGTAACTATTTGAAAGTGAAAATTAGTGCGTTCACATGGTTGTGCAACCCTCCCCTCTATCTAGTTGCAAACTATTTTCTCACCCTGCAACCACTTGTCTTTCTTGCAGCTTCAGCTTTTTGAGTGGAATATGCAAGAGCCTCTAAAAGGGCCTCACTGCAGACGCTTTGCAGGGAAAGATGTCATTTCACTGAGTGTAGATGTTCCTATAGGAACAAGCCCCACTTGTTCCTGAGGAAGGTTCACTCCCCAAGACCATTCCTCCTTTCTGCTAGGTCCTGGAATTAGACATTTGGCACAAGAAACGTGGTCCACACTGTCCTCATCCCTTATGAATCATGCTGTGGCCCTAGGACTCCAGGGTGGGCTCTGGTGAGCACTGCTGGCAAGAGACAGAAAGGATGGAAGCGTATAGAATAGAACGACATCCTTTTGTCCTTTGACTAAGCCCACACCCCAGTCTTAAGTTTAAACGCTCCAAGGAGCAGGGCATGGTGGCTCACACCTGTGGTCCCAGCTACTCTGGAGGTCGTTGCAGAGAGGTCACTTGAGCTCAGGAGCTCAAGGCCAGCCTGGGCAACATAGCAACACCCCATCTCTAAAACCAATGACTCCAAGGAAAGACCGTTCCAGAGTATGGTGGCCAAAAGGAAAGGCAAGAGAGATTCAGCCGCTCTCTAGAGTGCAGTTAGCCTAAGACCATCCCTACCTCCCACACCTGCAGGCTGCTTCTCGCCTCAGCTGTGCAGGGAAGAATCAATCTAGAGAGGCCCTCTTTCTTTTGGGCTTCCAGAATGAGAACAGATACCAAGGGAGGAGGTTACTCCCAAGGCCCACAGCTCACCCACGCAGACATCACAGAAGACTGGCAGCAGTCCTGTGACACCGTGATGGCTTGATGGTTTTCATACTTGAAAGCTGTACATGAATTTTGTATGAATTTATCTTCCCTAAATACTCCTTACATGTGCATAAATAAAATGCTGTTTTCTACAATGTTATATAATAGAAATAAATGCCCGTCATGCCATGGGTCACTTTCTCTGTGCACAATGGTGGGTAGTGTTTGCAGAGTACTGCCCAGGACACTCCAGCTGCCAGCACAACCCTGAATCAGCAACCACATTCCCATGACCTTCTCCCAAATAACTAAACACTGTTCCCCAAATCATATCTCCTGTGTCTTCCTCCTATCCAGCTCTAATGCATGCTGGCCCCTTTCCTGGAATGCCAGCCTGCCCTGTCCCTTTCAGCGCCTCTATTTGTCAAGGCTGGGGGCTCAGAAGCCACCGGCTCTGTATTGTCCTTCCAAGTCCCCTTCCCTGGAGGCCTTTCCAAGGCCCTGATGTTCTGAGGCAGTTCAGTTCACATGACCCTCTTATGACACAGCCTTTGCCCTTTGAGGTCTTTGGGGGCAGAGACAGATCTGATCCTGCTTTGCATCCCACCTCCTCAAACAGTGCTTGCCTTGGGAAGGAGCAGGAAGGAGGGGAGAGTACCAGGCAGAGATGCCAGTCCAGTGCATGCGTGTTTTTTTTGTTTTTTAGTTTTTTGTCCTGTGTAGTGTTACTGCTCTTTTTAAAGCATTAAGTTTGTGACGTTCTTGGAGAATAATGGATTGATTTATAACTTTTTTCCATGCAGCATATTGAAAGTATAAGCAATGAATTTGAAAATCTGAACATAAATTTTAATATTGTTCTGCTGGACGCAGCAGGAAGAACCAACCTTGAAGATTTTGCTGCTTGTGGAATAGACAAAATAAATTATGCCACCTACTTGTCTCAGGTACCCGTGCTTGATCTTTGGGGGAGAATTAGAACATTGGATTTGTGTATTTCTTTTTGTTTTTATTTTTATTAAGATGAGATTCATATAATATAAAACTAACCATTTTAAAGTGAGCAATTCAGTGGCATTTAGCATATTCACAATGTAGCACAAATACCACCTCTGGTTCCAAAACATTTTCATCATCCCAAAGGAAATGCCGTCCCCATCAGCAGTTCCTCCCCATTCCCTCCTCCCCCAAACCCCTGGCAACAAGCCATCTCTGCTTTATTTCTACAGATTTACCTATTCTGGATATTTCACATAAATGGAATCATATAATATGTGACCTTTTGTGTCTGGCTTCTTTCACTTAGCATGTTTTTGTGGTTTATCCATGTTATAGCATGTATCAGTACTTCATTCCTTTTTACGGCTGAATAATATGATTGAATAAAAATAATACGGTTTTATATGTATAGATAAGAATGTAGATGTTGTCACCTGTGTAAGGGTTTCTAACCTTGATTACTTTATAGTTGTGGACCCATCTTGCTTATTAGATGTTAAGGTTTAAAAATCCCATATCCTTAACACAGTTTTTTACACCTCTTTTGTAGACTGGTAAACACCCTGTGAAAGTGAATCTTTTATCATTTGCATATGATCTAGAAACAAAAGCGAACCACTTGGTGAGTACAAATAGTCCCTGTTAAATGCTGTAGTAGTTGGAGATGTCAAATGGCAATAGCATTCTTAGGGAGGCTACTGAAAAGAGCAATCCCTTGTTTACAAATGCCTCTCTTGTGCATGCCAAAAGTCCCCATCAGCAGCCATTGTCATGTGGCCCAAACCTCTCTGAGCCTGGATGTTGCCAGGTGACCACAGCAGCTGCTGTCCTCTGCACTTGGAGAAGATGTCCTTGCTGCTTCAGCTCTGGATCTGCTTTTACCTCTGTCAACCCCTCCACCTAGACACACACACACACACACACACACACACACACACACGTCATTTTTCTTGGAGTTAGGGGATGGTACCCGAGGATGTGGGAGGAAGATTCCATGTGCTGCTTTGCATCACCAAGTGGTAAGTGGTAAGGGAGGGCAGAGACTCCACCTGAGCCCCATAAGCATCCCATTCATTGACTTCTCTGCTGGTTGGTGACCACTTGGCCTTAACTGGTCCCATCCAAGAAGCAGCAGACCACGGTGACAAGGAACCTTGGCTCTGGGGGAAGACCTGGGTTTAAATCCTGACTAGCTGCTTTCTAACAGCAGGAGCTTGGGCAAGATATTTCTCCTCTCTGTGCTTTAGTTTCCCCATCTGTCAAATGGGGGCAATAAGCACCTACCTTATAGGATTGTTATATGTTAATACGCTAAACACTATTTAAGTGTGGATTATATAAAAATTTCTCAGTTGAGCCTTGGTTTTCTTATCTGTAAAATGGGGAAACTCATAGTGGCTACATCATGGTGAGGTGGAGAGAAGACACAGCCTCTGGCACTCAGGTAGGAATCATCAGTGTGGGTTATTGTCGAGAGTTCGTAGGCCTGTGATTTGAAGCAGGGTGTCTTGGCACTGTCCCACCTGGCCAACCCCCGTGTCCACCCATGACTGTTATTGGACAAGGAGGGCTGCCTACATGCTTATGTCTCGGCTGGCCCGGTACCCTTGTGGTTAGAGAGCGTGCTTTGAGTCTGGAAAGAAGGGGTTAATCTTTGCTTATTTGATTCTCTTTGCAGCCGCCAGGAAATTTGAGGCAGTCCTTGAAAAGAGATGCAGAAACTATTAAAATGATTCACCGTCTACAGATCATTCCTATGGAGCAATCACTGGTAACAGTCAGCAACGTCTGGGATTTCACTGTGGCCTGAGCAGAGTCGATTGCAGCTGGCTGCCTTTCATTTAGCCTAATGCTCATCTCTCGAGGTCCAGTCCCATTGGCCCCACCTCAGAAATTGAGCTGGGCTTTAAGGAAGGCAAAGCTTAAATTGCGCCTCCCTCTCCTGTGTATTTCCTCCCCTTTTCCCGGTGGGTTTGAGCGGTTAGATGAAGTCCTGTGGCCGTCTCCTGCACCTTGCTCTAGTTTCCGTTGCTGGGAGCAGCCCTTCCCACGCCCTGCACTCAGCCACAGTGCTGTGGATTCGCTCTCACTTATTCTTCAATTCTTTTTCTCCAAACTGTAACATGCGAAGGTGAGGGTAAGTGCTTTTCTGTGTGCAGCCCCTTAGCTCCGTCAGCTGTCATCCTTTCCATTTCCTTCTCACCACCTTCCGACTCTTTCCTTAATGCAGTAAAGGCAGTTGGCAGCAAGGAAAGAATATGGGCTTTGGAGTCAGACACACCTGGTTTCAAATCCTGCTTCTGCTTCTGCCTTCTGCCTCTGCAAAGTATTGTGGCTTCTCGGTTTCCTCATGTAAATATGGTGGGAACAATTCCTGCCTTGTTACTACCTGATTCATGGAGTTGAAGGACCTCACCTCAGAGACGGACTCGGGAAATAGGAGGAATTATTATTATGCTTGCATGTGGGTCTTGTTTGCCACAGTCAAGGCGAGAACTGTGTGGAAACTGGGTCATTGAATCAGCTCACTCAGGTTAGAGAAGCACATAAATCCACTCGCCTCCAACATCTGAATGAACTTCCAGACTAGTTCTCGCTACTCTTTTTTTCTCTCCTGACTTCCTAATTCATCAGATTATTCACAAAGTCATCCTATTGAATTTTCTTCATTTGTATCCTGTGCTCTTCACAGTTTTCTACTGTGCTTCTTTATGCCCAACACAAATGTGTCAACAGTTTAAGCTGGTTTTGCATTTTTTTTAACGCTTTCCTTCAGATAGACAGGATTTCATGACTTTTTCAGAACTAGGGCAACCCATACACAAATAGGCAAGTTGTTTTGTGCATGTGATCTGTGCTCACATGTACAGGGTTTGGCAAACTAGGGCCCTCCAAAGCTACAGTCTGCTGCCAGTTTATTAGAACACAGCGAGGCCCACTTTTCTTTTTTCTTTTTTTTTTAAGGAAAGGAATTTTTTTTAAATTTCAAAATATTTTGGGGGTACAAATGTTTTTGGTTACATATATCAATTTTTTTATGCTTAAGTCAGGGTTATAAGTGTGCCCATCACCCAGATAGTGTTCATTGTAGCCATCGGGTAGGTTTTTGTCCATCCCCTCCTTTCCCTTCCCCCCTGTTTGATTTCCACTGAGTTTTACTTCCCTCTGTGCACATGTGTGCTCATGGGTTAGTTCCAATTTAATAGCGAGTACATGTCCTGTTTGTTTTTCCATTCTTTAGCTACTTCACTTAGAATAATGGTCACAGTTCCATCTAAATTGTTGCAAAAGGACTTAATTCATCCTTCTTCGTGGCTGTATAGTATTCCATAGTATACATACACCACATTTTGTTAATCCATTCATAAATTGATGGGCACTTGGGTTGATTCCATATCTTTGCAATGGTGAATTGTGCTGCTATAAACATTCCAGTGCAGATGTCTTTATTATAGAATGTCTTTTGCTCTTTTGGGTAGATGCCAGTAATGGGATTGCTGGATGGAATGGTAGGTCGACTTTTGGTTCTTTGAGGAATCTCCATCCTGTTTTCCGTAGAGGTTGTACTAATTTGCATTCTCGCCATGCCCACTTAGTTACAAACTGTCTGTGGCTGCTTTTGGCTCCAAGGGCAAAGCTGAGTAGTTGGAGCTATGGCACATAAAGCCTAACATATTTACTGTCTGGTCCTTAACAGACACAGTTTGCCAACCCCTGGTCCAAACCATTCAGGTAAACTACTCTTGTGGGGCAGGCTCTAGTTTAAATAATGCCTTCTACTCTGATCAAACCTAATTCAGAGGGGTTTCTTGGACACCTTGTATGCCCTTTGAAGCTTTAGAATGTGTATCCTGATGTTTTTCTTCAGGTTTTCTTACACCAGAGGTGTATAAGTGACACATTGTTACTAGCGTCTGTTATTTTTTCTGGAATGAAACTATTACAGTGTTAAGTCAGATTTGATAACCGTCTTGGGGGAGGGGAGGACACAAGACATGTGACCTTGCTGCTTCATGTAATATTTTGAAAATATTATCTATGTTTGTTCACCAGGGCACTTTAAGGCAAAGTATCAAGACACTGCAACACATAAGCAATGGATTAATGGTGAGGATTTACTTTGTTTTGCTGTCATGGGGTTTGGTGGTTTGGTTTTAAAATACTAACACATAGAATTTCAGAGGTGTTGATTTTTAGTACTTTTAAGTAAAAAAAAAAAAAAGTCTCAGTTATTTACCCATTTTAAATACCAAACTGGGTTTTCCTACTATTTCTTTTCTATAAGTACTTCTATAAATATAGACCTCGTCTTAGCAGGTTGTTAGATACTTAGGTGAAAACTGTGTTTTGATGTGTAGGATGTAAGCCTAGGAGGTACGTTGGTCACGTTTACAGAGGTGATGCTGCCTAACAAACAACCCCAAATCTCAGTGCCTTCTGACCGCAATCATTCATTTTCATTTTTGGGTTGACCACAGGCTTCTTTACATAGCTTCCCATTTAGACACCCAGCCTGAAGGAGCAGCTCCTGACTGGGCCACCTCATGTCTTCTTAGTGGAGGACAGGAGTTCAGAGGATGAGTGGAAATGTAGGTTGTCCTGTAAGCCACTGCTCAGAACGGGCATCTACTACATCCCCAGCACTCCACCAGCCAAAGCAAGTCACATGATCGTGCCCACCGTCAGGGGACTGGGGAAGTCTACTCCACGCCTTGGGAAGTGGCCCCAGGGAGGGTGTCAATAATCTGGAGAGACTAATACAATCTACCACAGGGGTGCCCTCAGGCAAACGTTCCCACCACAGAAACGGAGCTCCAAGGCTCTTGTGTTTATCATGAATCCACAATGCCAATAGGCAATGCAGAAAATAATGTTTTATTGAGTGGCATAGGCTACCCATGAGAGGTTTTGGATGTAGCCCCACAGGAAAAAATTAAATGTTTCTTCCTTCACTTTTCTCAGTGAGACCAATATTATGACTTGGTTCCTCTGAAGATGTTTGTGTTGTACTCTGTTCAGGGACCTCCCTGTACCTCTAATCATGGTTACATTTCCTAAGTGTGTGTTCCATGCCAAGGGAACCTGCGACACACTGGTGACTATGTGCAGGTCCTTTACTTTCTCCGCGCACCTTGACATTCAGGGTGATGCATACAGTTGTGCCATGCCGTTCACTAGGGCCCAGCTATGCGGGCAGGGGAGGGTGGAAGTCAGCCACTTGTCCACTCAGCAGGCTCTGTGCCCTCAGGTTCCTGGGCAGAAGGGGCCCCTTTCTAATTTACACCACGCTGGCATGTGGATTGGCAGAGGCCTTGTCTTTGCGTGTGTGATGGTGCAAAGACTGTGGGCTTTGGAGTTAAAAAAAAAAAACAAAAGCTAGGTGCAAATCCCAAGTACCCTCTAATACATCCCAGCCTGGCGACCTTGACCTTGAACTTGAATCAGCTGCCTGGTCTGTGAAGGAAGCCTACCACACCTGAACAATACAGTATAACAACTATTTACAGAGCTCGTTGTGAGTATTCAATGAGCCCCTGCCTAAAAGGACTGGCCCAGTGTCTGGCCCGCAGTATGTGCTCCTGCTGTGCTCGTGCCCCTGCCCTCAGAGGGGCTCTGTCATCTTCCTAAGCAGCAGGCCCACGCCATGGTGTTGTGGGGCCGGGTTATTGCACTCAAATCAATATGCAGGTTGCCTAATGAAATCCTTGCATCACTTTACACCCTGTGGATTGTTGTCGTGTTTTCCAGGACAGAATAGCCAAGATTCTTACCTCTTTGGATTCTGCTCAGAACTTCATCACAAACAACATTACCTCTGTTATTAATGATGTGAGTCTTCTTTTTTAAAATAAGCATGGCAATAAGTGGGCATGTGAACATTACAGATTAAATCTCTATAATATTTAAGTATGCTTTTATCATTTTAATGGTTTACTAATCTTTGATTTCTTTCCAGGAAACTAAGAAGTACGTGAGAACAATAGTAGGGTACTTTGAACAATATCTGCTGTGGGTTGAATTCTCTGTAAGTAGTTTATCTTTTATAAACATCAAGGAGGCCATATCTTAGGATGGTCATTTTCTAGGGTAAAATCTAGAGGAAATAAAATTAAATTCCCCAGTAATTTGGTGGGAGGTAAGTGAAAGGTTTTTGCAGTGTGGGGCCAAGACTTCTGGGGCCTGCTCACCAGGTCAGAGGACCTGCTCTCCTGGGGTCCCTCTGGTCCCCTTTGCTCACCTTCGCCGTACAGACTCTTCCATTTTCTTCCCGTCTCCTTTGTCAGATAACAAAGGCTCAGGTAAAAAATATTCAGACAAATACCATGCTGAACTCTTTTTCATTCTCTCAGGAGTACTGTAGGATAGGTCTTGTTGTTTCAATAACAAATGAGAAAACTGGAAACTGAGGCTCTGAGAAAATAAGGGTGGGTCTTGCTTCAAAGCAGATACAGTTGTCCCTCGGTGTCCATGGGGGATTGGTTCCAGGACCCCCCACCCCAAAGATGCCAAAATTTGAAGATGCTCAAGTCCCTGATATAAAATAGCATAGTCTTCGTGTATAACTTACACACATTTTCCTGTATACTTTAAATCGCTTCTAGATTACTTATTATACATAATACAATGTAAAGGCTATGTAAATAGTTGCTCTACTATATTGTTTAAGAAATAATGATAAGAAAAAAAGTCTATACATGTTCAGTACAGGTGCAACCATCTTTTATTCTTTTTTTCATAATATTTTTGATCCACGGTTGGTTGAATCCACAGATACAGAACCCATGGTTACAGAGGGCCAACAGCAACCTTACAGAACTCATCGATAAGAATCAGCTGTCAGCTCCATGTCTTAGAGCAGCGGTCCCCAGCTTTTTTGGCCCTAGGGACCAGTTTCATGAAAGACAATTTTTCCACGGGTTGGGAGTAGGTGCGGGGGTGTGGAGTTCAGACAGCCATTTGGGTGATCAGGAGTGGCTGTAAATATGCCCCCTCGCCTGCCGCTCATCTCCTGCTGTGCCACGGCCCCCACCCTCGTTCCTAAGTTTCATGGAAGACAATCTTTCCGTGGCCGGCGGTGGGGGTGGAGCTCTTCAACCCAGTCCCTAACAGACCACGGAGCAGTACTGCGGCCCGGGGCTTGGGCACCATAGTCTTAGAGGACATGGAGGTCCTTTTGTGTGAAACCAGGTCAAAGGTAAATGGCACATCTGAGTCTGGTGGATTTTTGTGGATGTGGCTCGGTTAAAGTTTGTTGTGGTTCTTAACTCCCACAGATCAGAGAGAAGATGGTGTCCTGCAAACCTGTGGCCACTGCTCTAGACTCTGCTGTTAACGTGCTTCTGTGCGGCTACATCGTCAGTCCTCTGGTAAGAATTTCATCATTAACAAGAAGGAGGCACAATAAGTCCATGGTCTTTGATCCTCACCCCCCACCCCCGATTGTAAGGCACACTGTAATAATTAGTTTTCTGCTTGGGTCTGTTATGATTTTGGAATGCAAAGCCCTAGAATCTAAAATTTAGATCAATGTGTTATGATGCCGAATAGACCAGAAAAGTCGAAGCCCCGGTTGCATAGCTTCGTTCCTTACTAGAATTGTATTTACAGAAGTTAGGAGACCCTCGTGAAAAAAACTCCCGCTTGTCCAGAATAACTAGAAAGAAGCAGGCATTGGGAGCAGATTACTAATGTTCAGAAGGATTCTTAGTGCAACTGTACACACAACCCGAAAGCTACTCCAAACTTCATTTGTCACTTAAAAGCTCTTTCAGATGTGACCACGGGGATGGGAATTCCAGTTAATCAGGTTTATTCCTCAGCTCTAATCACCCGTCAACGTGCACTGACTCTCTCTGGGAGTCGATCCGCTCACCTCTGCTTAAAGCACCTCCCTGGCTCCCTGTGGCTGTCATGAGCATCCTTTGCAGGACACGCCAGCCCTGACGATCGGGCCCCTGCCCCTCCACGCCTCATTTTGTCTTATCCGCTCACCTTCCTCCCTGTGCTGCAGACACGCTTACCGTCTTTCACTTCACCAGATGCATCTCGGTTTCCCCACTTCAGGACCTTTGCATGTGCCATTCCCTCTGTCTGGGCAGGAGATGGACACACACCCCCTTTTTCTGTCTCTCTGTCCTCTTCCGCTCCCCACCCACCACCCACTAGGCTAAGTCCTCTAGGTCTTGTAAGAAAATGGTTAGGACACACAGACTCTGAATTCAAATTCCATTTCTACACCTTTAGACTTTGAAAATTTACTGAAATATTCTGAGCTTCATCACCTACATTGCCTTGTTTTGATGGTTCAGTGAGGGGTTACATGTAAAACCCTCAATGCCACTGGTACATTAACATACTCTGTAAGTGTTCACCATTATCATTTGCTCAGTTTTCAGGTCTTAGCTCAAACATCTTTTTCCCCAGGAAGCCTTTTCTGACCCTCCAAACTAGGTTGGGCTCCCTTTTCTACATTCCTGTAGAAATCTATGCTTTTCCTTTAGAGATATATTGCTGTTTGAATTATATATTTGTGCAGTTCTTTGATTAAGACCTGTCCCCCTAACACACTCTAGACTCTGAACTCCGTGAGTACAGGGCTGTGTCTCTGTCGTGAGGAGTATTGCCTGGCAGAGTATCATCACAGAATGAATGAAGGGTGACAGGCAGCTGTCTGTTTCAGTGCATCCATATTGCTCTGTGTTTCTCCCTTGTTCATGTCCAGCTCTCTGCTAGGTGGACTTTCATGCCCACATGGGAAAGATCCTGTCACTGTTCCAACCACGTAGACCCTAAGTCCTGGCTTCCTGGCTGCTTCCCTCCTCTGGCATCCTCTTCCCTTTTAGTCATGTGCTTGGTGGCCCCTGCTGCCAGCTTTGGCAGAAGCCCTCATTAGGGCAGTCAGGGTTAGCCTGCTTGAACCTGAATCGATCTCTTCCTGTATCCATTCAGCCTCCGCCATCTACTCCCAGCCAGTCAAATCACCCAACTAGCAGGTGTCTCTCTGCAAATAATCAGGGACAGATTGAGAGGAGGTCTGGGGGCTGCTTGGGAAGATGATCGGCTGGAGCTTTGTAGCAGGTGGTTTAAATAGTAAGAAGAGCTCTGGGCATCTGCTTCACCAAGGAAACAGACTACAGGCTGGCTAACATGTTTCTTTTGTATCTTGATTATTTCCAAAAGGATTGAAGCAGCCTCCGGAAAAAGGATATGGTTGTTATGAAGCTGTAAAGCTTCTCAAAACCAGGTTGAAAACATAGAAATCCACTAATAAAAGAAAATGGAGCAAGGGAGAAGAAATTGACTGAAAATGAGGGATCAAAGAGGTGGCACCACCTTGCAGCACTAAACTTAGCCAGGATCAAAGCAGAAATGCAGGGCCAGGCCCTGAGGGTCAGAGCAGCTGTTGTTCTGTACAAGCTGTGTTTGGCCTCAAGGTGGGCTGAGAAGAGTTGCGCTAGTGTTGCTGACAGCATTATTCCAGGCGCGGGCCTCAGACTTGAGCTACTATCTGTAGGAGCCTGGTGGATTTAGAAAGCAGGCCAAGTGCAGGATGCTGGCCAGAAGTGGCATTCAGCCCACGTACGGGTACCCACATGGTCAAACAGGCCATGCATTGCTATGTTTGCTCTGATTGGTCCATAAGGTTAAATAATTTTGAATCTCAGCCTGCAAAGTTTAGAAGTGTGGCCTGTGCCACACTGAAAACAAATGCCCCTCTGGGAAGAACCACTTCGAGACTGTTGCCTTGTGGGAACAAGGGATCAGTGTTAAGAGAGTGAATTTCGGATTTTTCAAGGAAAGACATAAACCCAGGTTTACACGTGAAATCTGACTCATGCATGCTGGCAACTGTTTAAAAAAGGATACTTTTTGGGGGCGTATTTTAAGTCAGTTATTGTTATTTTTTAAATTTTATTTTATTGCGGTAAGGACACGTAGCATGAAATCTACCCTCCAAACAAACTTTTAAGTGTTTAAGTGGATGCTTCTATCTTCTCGACACAATAATTTTCTGGGATGAGGATGCTGCCATCTTTACTGTTCAATTGCAGAACAAAGATAGGAGGGTCAATTAATCAACTTAACATTAAAAAAAAACCCATAAAAGGATTTTAAACTCAGACCTGCTGGCCATCTGTGCTCTTACTGCTAGACAGTGGGCAGCAAAGAGAAGTCCTGTAGTGGGGCTGTCTGAAGTTGTTTTGGCGTGTCCTAGATTCAAATCCTGGCTTTCCCACTTGCTACTTCTGTTCCTTTTTCATAACAAATTTAATAGTATCTTCTCAAGGTTTTTGAAAGATTAAATAAATCATAATGTATAGCACTTCACACAGTGGCTGGTTCATATGAGGTTCACAAATGGTATTAAGGAACAAAATGAAAACTCATTAAAAAAATTGCAAAAAAAATATTTTCCCCAAACAACTGTTGTTTTCCATCTCCCATCTTCAATCATTGAATTCTTCTGATTTTTTTTTTTTCCTCCTAGAATTTGTTTTGGTTTGGCATAGGCAAAGCTACGGTATTTTTACTTCCGGCTCTAATTTTTGCCGTAAAGCTGGCCAAGTACTATCGTCGAATGGATTCGGAGGATGTGTACGATGAGTGAGTATGTGGGTTTCCACAGGGCCGGGGGGTCATTGTCTAGGTGGGGCTGTCTTCAAAGTGATGAGCTCTGATGAGATTAAATTTGATTTTTTTACATTTTTTTAAGTAGTGGGTCATTTCTGTTCAGGTGTTTTGTTGGGATTTTTATCGCTCCAATTTTCTTACGCTTGTATTAACTGTTTTCTTCTTCTTGCTTAATCCTCTCAGCTTCCGTAACCAGCCTTTTTATTTCTTATTTGCAGTTCCTCCCTCTCGGGGACTTGGCAATTCACTTTATGATAACCGTTTCTGCTACTTTCCGTGTTGGCTCTGTAGTCTGTCCTTCGCTGTGTCTGGTGAACTTGCGTGTTTCATTCTTTACTTTGCTCATCTCCTCCATCTGGTCAGCGTGTGTGTCTCCTGAGTTTGCACCGTCGGTGTCTGTATTAGAGAAAACATATTGGGGCTATAGCTGTTAAGCTTTAATAATAACAGGAAAAGTAATTATATTTCCCTTTTTTTGTATTTTGTAGTGTTGAAACTATACCCATGAAAAAGTAAGCCTTTTTTTTTAAACTCTATTCATAGATGAGATGGGGGAGGTTTTATTATTATGTAAGGGACTTTTAAAATTAAATTAATAACATCTTAAAATGACATGAAAACAATAGATCTGTCCAGGTAAAAAATAAATCATGATGCCTCTTAAAAAGATGGCTGGCACATAGAAGGTGCTCAAGAAATATTTATTGAATTAATGAAAATTTTATATATTAAACGTATTAATCTGTAAAGTAGTCATTTTGGTCTTGTTTTTTTAAAAATGTAAATATACCCTTTTACCTTCTTTGTAGATTTGACAAAGTGTCACATACTTTTCATGACCATTACATTGTCTTTGTAATCTGTAATGTAAATACTTCATCTTAGAGATAACATGGTGTTTTTGGTATATTTATTTTTGTTACAGTATGGAAAATGGTAATAATGGTTATCATAAAGATCATTTATATGGTATTCACAACCCTGTTATGACAAGGTAAAGCAAAGTCTGGAAGTGCATGCATGTCCCATGATAAACCTTCTCATCTCCTGTAGATCTGACACTGCATTTTCTGCATGCGGTTCATGCCTTCTCTTCTCTCTGTGTGATACTCTATCAGTGCCCTACATAGCATTCCGTGATGCCATTAGGTTAAATAGTCAACAGATTTCTAAACAGTGGAAATTTTCAGGAGTTAAAATTTGATGTCATCTTACAATGCTATGTCTGGCTCTAGATCACTAAGGATTAAATGCATGCACATCTTCCATTTAGAATCTCTGTGCACCAAATAAACTGAGCAGTTGGTTTTCAAAACTTTCTTCTTCCTTTCCTCTCTCTCCTCTCCCCTCCCTCCTTCCTTCCCTCCTTCTTTCCTTCTAATGAATTAACTAAAAGCAACCAGAAAAAGAACCCCCAACCCTTCTTCCAAATCTTTATGAATTTGTATTCTCTGGAATTAAAGAACTTTTATGGTTCTGGATATTTATCAGATAACTCTGAGGGGTCCTCTTCTGTGGTTCCACTAAAAATTCAGACCCACACGTCAACCAGGGACCTCTCCTGTCTGCACAGATGAGGTGAGGCTATGACGTGCGAGAACTAGCAAGGCCGCAGTGGCTGTCCTCTTCAGTGGAGCATGGTCCTTCACCATGTCTGTGCAGCTGGCCGCCAGAGGGTGTTCTTCCCTCCCAACCCAAGTGACGTCTCTGGTGCAAAGGAGTGGGTCTAACACTGGTGCACAGGGGCTCCACGTTGTCTGAGAAGGCCCACACTCCACATGGGATGGGAAGCCCATAGCTTTGGCCTCACACCAGGTATCTATATTTAAGGCCTACCCATCCGGATGCAATTTACCAGGCAGTTGCATCCTTATCCTAAGCAATGTTGCCTAGTGACAGCAGATATTCTACTTTTGGCAGTTTTCAGGATGAACAGTAGCAGAAAGTTATTAAAATTTGTCTTTTCAGGAGGATAAAAGGTTTACCTAACTAACAACTTTGAACATTATAAAACCTTTAGAATTTTTCATTTTAATTTTCCACTTAGGGAGAGGAAAATTATCTTAGTGCGTGTGGGCTGCTAACAAAAGACCAATTACTGGGTAATTTATAGACAACGGACATTTATTTCTCAGTTCTGGAGGTGGGAAGTCCAAGATCAAGGTGCTGGCAGATTCAGTGTCTGGTGAGGGCCTGTTTTCTGGTTGATAGATGGCACCTTCTCTCAGTGCCTCACAGGGTGGAAGGGGTGAGCTAGCTCTCCGGGGTCCCTTTTACAAGGGCACTAAGGAGGCAATAACAGGACCTAATCACCTCCCCAAAGGCCCCACCTCCTGATACCATCATCCTAATTAGAATTTCAACACATGAATTTTGGGAGGACACAAACATTCAGAGCATAGCAGAAATGGTGGTAATAAAAAACAGGAACAGTAATTTCTGAAAGGGCAAACTGATTCCATCCCATTTGCTACTTCCAATAAGCCAGACTTAGTTGCTAGAGTGCTGCGTTGTGACAGATTTGAAGGTGGATTCAGGACAAGTATCAGTTAGCCAGGTCTGCTCTGGGGAGAGGAGCATGCTGTTGCCTGCCTCATATGCTGGGCTGCCCTTTCAGGGTGTAGCATGCGTAGAGGGTAGCTTATATTTATGGACTGAAAATTTCAAGATCGAAGGAGAGCTGTTCTGCGCTGCCCATGTTGCCCTAACATCAGATCTTCTAGCACTTTTTGAATTTGTAGAATTGATTCCTGGTGGCTGTCTGTTGGTTGTGAAGTCTCCAAAATACTCTCTGTACCAAGAAGTGTCACTGAGGCTGCGTGAAGGATGCTAGAGGGAGAAGCAAGCCTGGGTGGGAGAGGGTGGTAGGTGGATTTTCTGGAAGCAGTGCTAAGATGGAGTTTGGGGTGTAGGATGTTTATGAAGATCCACAGTTGTGCAAGGAAGGGGGAGAAGTCAAGATGGGCCTGCCAAAGCCTTGGCCCCCCCGGTGCGGAGCTCTGGATCCAGCATTGCCTGTCCAGAGTGTCCCCCGTTGGGCCCAGCTGAGCCTTTGTACCCTACCTCTCTCAGTCACTGGATAGGGCCACCCAGAAAGAACATGACCCTGCAAGGGATAGATGAGGCAACAAGGTGAAACATTCACCTTCGACCAGTGTAAGCCCTTATTCTACTGGCTTCTGGTTCACTGTGATAATAATTTTGTTTTCTTATTACTTTGACATTTCTAATGGAAGGAACCCAAAGGTGATTGAGATGACAGATGTGACTCTAATCTGTCAGCTGAGCTAGCCCCACTCGGCCTGCGTGCATCACGTGTGGGCTGTGGCTGTCAGCTCAGCCACCTAGGGGGGTCTCTGTTCAGATAAACCCAGGTAATTGCCTCCTTCCCACGGTCTTGCTGCTGTGGTTTCTCCTCGTGCTTAACACCAGAGTTTTCACACACTGCCAGCATCTCAGGACAAAACTAGGTTTGGGAGCAAAATGATCAGTGCACGGAGAGGGTGCTTAGATCTTCAAGAAAAGCCTTCTGCAAATCAGGATGCTAATACTTACCAGGTCAGGAGCAGTTTGACAACAAATTCTCTCAAAAAGGAACATGAAGTGAGATGCTCCTGGTGGCAAACTTGGTTTCATAAACTAGTTGTTTTTCCCCCTCTCTTTTCTTTTCCTCTGTGTTATTTTTAAACACTCACACACTCATAACCTGTAATCAGTCTATCACACGGTGGTGGTTTGTTTGCTTTTGTCTGAAGGAAAAGGCGACAGGCTTTCATATAAACCTAGATAAGCCTGGAGTTTTTTCCAGCGATACGTCCGCCTCCCACGCCAAGTCTGCAGAGCAAGTGGAGGCATTTTCACCTCAGCAAGTGTTGAATGACTCGTTTCTGAACCTTCCCCTTGACCCTTTATAGGTCACTAAAGGTCACATGTGTGACCTCTTGGGAGGTCTATAGATTGATCTTCAGTTTTCTCACCTGTAAAAAGGGGCTAATAACAGCCCCCTTTTCTCCCTCTAGGGAATTCTATAACTTTTTTTTTTGGTGGAGATAAACGTATTCTCTCTAGCTCTGGCTTCAGAGATCAAGAGAGAGAGTTACTTCATGTGTGGCCACAAAGACTTGAGAGTAGCCAGTGTCGGTCCGGCGGCAGCCCCAGAAATCGGGGCAGGACGGCTTCCTGCCTTATCCCGCACAGTTGCCCTTCATGGCTGTTGTCGCCACCTGTCATTTACAGATAGACTTGGGGGTGTGAAGGCCACGCCCAAGACCCCACAGCCAGGCAGGTGCCAAGCTAAGATATGAACTACTCTTTCTCCTGGTCTTCCAAACTCAGGTGGACATAGAAAAGGTCCCAAAACAGAGGTGAAGAGACCTCAGAGAAATTAAGTATTTTTCCTAGTTTTCACTCTGAAGACCACCAAGTTGGTAGAAAGAGGAACAAATGAGGTGAATTTTGCCGAAAAATCTAGTTTTCTGGAAAGGAGAGAAATCTGATTTTGATATGAAATGTCCCTTTTAAATGTTAGCAAATAATGTTGAGAAAAAAATACCAGGAGGGCCCAACAAAATATGTCTACAAAGTACCTTCTTGTTACTCCCGCTGGCGAAGGTGTTCATCACGCCTGGCCCTGTAGATCTTAAGTAGAAGTAGGAGGGCCACACGATTGCACTTCTGCAGCCCAGAGGTGGCGGGTCCCAGGGAATGCCGTGTGAGCAACAGCCCAGCCTCACCTGTGCATGCTCTGGCTGCCTGGGTCTCAGGGAGGGTACTTAGAGCCTCCTCCCCTGTGCGATATTTCAGGTCTTAGGGGGCCAGAATGTTTCTTTTTCTGCAAAGGTGAGAGTACTTCAGTGGCAAACAGAGTCTGCCTCCTGTCTGTTGGTCAGGCTTCCCAGAGCCCCGCGTTGATTGAGATCTGGACATTGAATCCAAAGTAACTCAAAAGCTGTGCGTGTGACTTCTGCTCTGTGGAGAGGGCTGTCCCGGATATCTGTATTGGCCTCCTTTATTTAACTATTTTATTGTGTTGATCACCCTAGAAGTTATCAGAGTCCAAATCCTCATGGCTTGAAGAAATGTGTCCTCCAGATATGGTCCCATCTAAGGGCCCATTGTTCCCCTCGCGTCAGGAGCTTCCAGGTTTAGTTTTAGTTGCTTGCTATGGTTTGAATGTCCCCTTCAAAACTCATGTTGGAATTTAATGGCCATTGTGACGATATTAAGAGGTGGGAACTTTGAGAGGCTCTCCCCTCAGGAGTGGATTAATGTGGTTATCGCAGGAGTGGGTTAGTTACTGTGGGAGTGGGTTCCTCATAAAAGGATGAAGTTCCGCCCCCTTCCGTCTCTGTCTCTCGTGCTCACTTGCTCTTCCGCCCTGCGACAATGCAGCGCAGAGGCCCTTGCCAGATGCTGGCACCATCCTCTTGGACTTCCCAGCTTCCAGGACTGAGAGAAATAAATTTCTTTTCTTTTTTTTTTTGAGACAGTCTTACTGTGTTGCCTGGGCTAGAGTGCCATGGCATCAGTCTAGCTCACAGCAACCTCAAACTCCTGGGCTGAAGCAATCCTCCTGCCTCACCTCCCAAGTAGCTGGGACTGCAGGCATGCGCCACCATGCCCAGCTAATTTTTGTGGCTATTTTTAGTAGAGACGGGGTCTCACTCTTGTTCAGGTTGGTCTCAAACTCCTGATTTCAAGTGATCCTCCCACCTCGGCCTCCCAGAGTGCTAGGATTACAGGTGTGAGCCACCACACCCAGCCAAGAAATAAATTTCTATTGTTTATAAATGACCCAGTCTCTGGTGTTCTCTTATAGCAGCAGAAAATAGACTATGACATTGCTCACTTTGGTGTGTTTTGTCCATTTCCTGCTTCTGAGGTCTCCAGAGTACCCCTTTCCAGGATGGGTGGTACATACTGTCTGGGGGCCCCAGGAGAGGCACAGCTGGGCAGGAGGAGAACCAGTGGTCCAGTTAGGGTGCCCAGCATCCCTCTGCTCAAGAAGGCAAATGTAGATGTTCTTTAGAAACAATCACCAGAGCCTATGGTCCTTCGTAACACTCAGCCCCAGGACCTGGTCCTATCTGTGGGCAGTAGCAGGACACTGAGCCAACCCTGCCTGTACCCTTTTCCAGGGACCCTCTGAGTCCCTTCAGTAAAGAATGTGTTTCTTTACTGAGAACATAAAGGAGTGCAAGAAAATGTACACAGGACCAAGCATGTGCAGTTTCCACAGTTAAACGCTTTGGAAGGAACACCCTGTCTTGTGGGTGCTCTGTTGTCCTCAGTGCACGTCCTCCACCAACCTCATGTGTCTGCCACAGCATTGCATCTGGGCACGGTGCATCCTCCGGGTTCAGAGGGGTTGTGATCTACCCAGAGGCACAGTCGGGGACGGTGGTGCCAGAGTCGAAACTACAGCTCTTCCAGACAGAGTTCACTAGTCTCCCAATTGTATAAACCTTTCTTGGTTGTTGAGGCCATGTTCACAGAATAACTTTAGATGTCAGTAGGGCTACTGTTGATTGTTAACCCAGAGACCCACTCACAGGCCATGTGCACTGTGTGATCTAATGCCCGTGTGTTTGCGGTTGTAACAAGGTCCCTGCAGAACTTTCATTTGCTTCTGTCTTCTTGTCCTAGAAGTAGACTTTGGCAAGACTCTTGTGATAGATGTGTCATCTGCCTCTGTGGTCTGGTTTCTGCTAGTCTGATGTCTTCAACACATATTCTTCGTGACCTTTATCACTTTTAATCTTAGATTGTGACTATTCACAATTCTACTTGTCAGGGTTTGTTTCTCCCTCCATCCTCTTTATCCTCTTTCTAAAAACAATGCAAACAAGTTAGAAGAACAAAGTTTGATCTGACATGTTCTTCCCGATAAACTTTCTGAGGTGTGGTCCGTGTTCATGGTTCCCTGTAGTCACATGCCCGCTTCTCAACACACAGGTCATGAAACCACCCACAGCTTTGCCTGAGACTGTTATATCTGTGTATTTTTTGTTTTTTAGCCCATTACATCATTGACAGCTGATGTTGAAATTGCTTGAGGTAAGTTTCATGCTTTTGTATGAGAGAATTTATTAGATTATTGTTTTTAGAACATTAAAACATAGCTAATACATTAAGTGGAAAATCTAAGTCAATGTACAGGTTATATATTATGATTTTATGTATTCATTCTGCATCTGTATCTGCAGGTTACACATAGATTCATCCAAATGTGGGTTGAAAATATTCTAAAAAATAAAGAATGATAATATAATAAAAATAATACAAATTTTAAAAATATAGCATAACAACTATTAATATTAATATAGCACTCACATTGTAAGAGGTATTATAAGTAATCTAAAGGTGATTTAAAGTATATGGGAGAATATGCCTATAGGACCCAGAACCAATCCTTCATGGATACCGAGGGATGACTGTATATATGTATGATACAATGACTCTCTGTATATACATATATACATTGGCTATATATATATATGTGTGTGTGTGTGTGTTTGTGTGTGCAAATATACACATAGTGACTATATGTGTATAGTTAAAAAAAAAAAAAAAAGGCAGGCCTGGCGGCACACGCATGTAGTCCCAGCTACTTGGGAGGCAGAGGCAGGAGGATCCTGAGCCCAGAAGTTCAAGTTCACACTGCCTATGAATCACCACTGCACTCCAGCCTGAGCTAGCAAGACCTCTTAAAGACAAAAGACTAGATATCTATGTAGTTACCATGTACCTCGAGTATTATGACTTAAAAATTTTTTATACATTTCTGTATTTTAAAACAGTGTCTTGTAAAAAACATATTTTTGTGCCGCTTAAACACATTTATATTTTCTGGAATTCTTGGGCTCCTGGTGGGAACTATTTTAGGATTACACACTCTTAGTTTTCTCTTTAATAATTCAAAACCAGTTTCTAAAATTTTGTTTGACCTTCATTTCAGCATCAAGATACTCAAAATGGAAAGGATCACAGATTTTTGATAGTTTCTGGGCCTGCAAGGACTTTCCAAATCCAGGAAGAATGCTGGTGGCGGCATAGTGAATCCAGCGGGCACCAAGGAAATGGTGTCATTGGTCTCTGGGTAGTGCTTTGTTAGGAATGAACACAATCACATTTACAGTCCATGTGTCCATCACTATTCAAGGAAGATTCCCCCGCCCCCTGTTTATTTTTGTTTTTTACTTTTTTATACTGGGTTTTTATTTAGACACTGCAACATATGGGGTGTTTCTTCCCATTTGATGCATTTCTGTGTCAAAAAGCTATTCCAATGTGAGGGCTCGATTCCTAACATACTATTGTATGAGGAGTGTGCTAACACCTACCAGTGTACAGGAAAGATGCATTTCGTGTATAGTAAATATCGTATATATCTTTTGTTACCACAGTCAGAGTTTTTAAACAAATGAGCATTATAGGATTTTCTTCTAAATGGACTTACTGTCAGGTCAGTGTTGACTTATTGGTGCTGTTGAAACAATCCGTTTTCACTAAAGTGGATGAAACCTACAGTATATCCTTTCTCTCAGAGATTTTTATCCACTTTGTCAATGATTTGTCATATTCCATTTGGAAATAGAATGCAAAAGCAATCACAGTGAAACCTGCAAATTCTAACCAGAGAGAGAGACAGAGATCTTGAGAGAAAGAAATTCTGCTCTTAGAGAGTGAAGTTGTTTTAACAAATGGCAGTTGCAGTGTACACTTTAATGGAGTTTTCTGATTTACGAGGACAAACATTAATTGGAGTGCAGCTACCATGACTATCATACGATTATTAGCGAGAATTCTAAAGTGAAATATGAGAAGATCCTGTCATGATTCTTAGATTTGGTTTCCAACATGATGAATCCATAGAGTTTGGTCCTTAAAAAATACATGAAAGGACAAAGTAAATATCAGTTTGCATTAGGATTTTTATGTTGGATTTGTCATTATCAAAAGTGAACAGCAATGAAAAGCTGGTCAAACAAAATTTAACATTTACGTAAGGAAATTCAAGATGTAGGCTTTTCACTAGGTCTTTTCATTACAGTCCTCATTCATTTCAATAAAAAGGAACTTGTAAAACATGGTCTGTACGTTGCTTTCTTGAGTAGACTCAGAGGCTGTCAAATCTTAGATGATGAAATTTGGGCTTCTGTTATTTCTTTTTTCCACTACTTTCCCATCATTGGAGCGGCCATTATATGGAAGTAATACAAGGTCAATATCAACATCCTGTCTCCTCAAAGCACGCTGTTTCTCAGATCCTCAAGTTTTTAGATCTAAAGTCACCATTTCTCGGGGAACAGTCCGAGTTACAATATACACATGTGAATACCTGCTATAGGCAAACTCTACTTTGTCAATGTGCTCCTGAATGTACCTGTGCAATTACACATGATAGGCTTCCAATCTGAGCAAATTAGGCTATAGAGTGTGTAATTCTTTTGGAGGAAATCATCCCTGAACTTGCCTTTTTTTGGAAACCTGATTTCTCTATCCCACATTTTAAAACTTCAAATTATTCGAGCCAACTGAATTTAGAACTCCATAGCTTCACTCTTGCAACTTTTATCTATTTATTTCTCAGTATCACCTGTTGCCAAACATGCAGCTGTTAGGCTATGGTCTTCAAGTTCTCATCTTTCCTAAAAAATTAGCCTTTCCTCAACCCCACAGAACACTCCCGCATGGTAGGGCAACATGTTTTCTCTCTCCTCCTCCCTTCACAAATAAAGTCCTTGAAAGAATTCTCGGCATGTTTTGATCTCTGCTTTCTCACCTCCCTTGGCTTTTCAGCTCCTGCGATCCGGCCTCTTTCCCTTCCACTTCTTTGAAGGGCTCCTGTCAGTTCACCGATGACTGGTGACCGCTGCCTCTTTGCAAAGATCTCCTCTGAAAGAGGCCTTTCCTGTGTCCTGGGGGTTGGCTATCTATTCCCCAGTCTCCTTCCTATGCTCGCCTTCTCCCCTGTCCTTACGTTTAGTTGGCGTTCGCGGGTTCTCTCCTGGTCCACCCTGACCCCTCGCTTTCTCCTTGGGCAATTTCACTCATGGCTTCCCCTGCCCTTGTCAGTTCTCATGACGTATCTCTGGTCACAGCAGAGCTCCAGCAACCCATGTGTGCACTGTGCATCTCCATCTGGATGTGCCTTAAACCAGAGGTCAGCGATCTTTCTCCATAAAGGATCAGACAGCAAATAACGTTTGGCTTTCTGGGCCATGTGGTCTGTGTCTCTGTCATAGCAGAAAAGCAGCCATAGACAATATGTAAGTGAACAGGCATTGCCGCTTTCCAAAACAACTTTACCAAAACAGGTCACACAGGCCACAACTTACCGTCGCCTGCCTTAAACCACTTCCCTTTCCTGCCCACGTCCACTGGCTCCTCCCACCAGGTCCCCTTTCTTAAATTGCTCCACTTTCACCTTATCACTTGAGCCAGGGGAGCCAGCCAAGTCTGCTTTCTGTCTCCCTTCCTCCCACCCTTGGTCCCTAAGCTTTTGTCCCCACCCCACTGATGCTACCTTCTTACAAGTTTCATATGTCTCTTGGCTAGCGTGGCATTCTCCTCCTCTTTCTGTTACGCTTCCGGCCCCTGAGTTTTGGCTGGACATGTGGCTACTTGTGTGGGCTCTGCATTTCCCAGCCTCCCTTGAAACTAGGTGTGGCTGAGTGACTAGGCTTAGGCCAGTGGCCTGTGAATGAAGTATCTACCAAGATAAAGCTGAGAATCCCAGACTCTTCCACTGGAAATGGCAGCAACCAGACAAACCTGGGAAGCCATGGGTTAAATTTGAAGAACTGCCTGACAAAAACCTGATAGAGAGGATTTTTTGTTACAGCAGCTCAACATGTTCACAACTCGCTTAGTTACCAGCCTTCCCACTAACCCCCCTGTACACAGCCTCATACCCCTGCCAGGCCTTGCTCAACATCGCCGTGAGATAAATCTACAGTGCAATTCTGATCATGTCACTCCCAAGTTAAAGATGGAAAGCAAGTAAGAAAAGAACAGAAATCATTGATTTTAAGAGGATTAAAGCAGGATGAAGTAACGGCATAATGGAAGAGCTCCTTTCTGTTGGATAGTCAAGGAAGGCTTCTGTGAAGGAGGTGGGAAGGAGCCAGGCAGGTAGTAATCAGGGAAGAGAGGACACAAGACAGTGGGCACAGCTAGTGCAAAGGCCATGAGGTGCGGCTTGTTCCAAAAAGCAAAAAGGGAAGAATGTGATTAGAACACTTTTGGTAGGTTCCCATTGCAGGGTAAGATCAGACTCACTAGGGAGTTGGAAAAGACTGGCCATAACCTCCAGGCAGCTGGGTGGGTGGGACAGGTGGTTCCCTGCCCAAAACACTGCTATGAGTGGAGGTCAGAGCTGGACCCCACCTGCCCTCCTCAGCCACCATGTGGGGCCTGGCTTGGACCATTCCCTCCACGGGCTCTCGGATCAGAAGTGCACAAAGGCCAAGCCTCTGCCTTCAGAACTGGCATGAAGGGCCATGTGGGTCTGGGCAGGGGCTGTGGTTCCCCTCCCTGGTCATCTCTCCCAGAAGCCCAGAAGCCCACACTCCAGGAACACCCCTTTGCAGGCACTGTTCCACCTGCCTTAAGAACCTGCCCTCTACCCCTTCTAAACCTGACAAGTTGACTGACCTGTCCTGAAGGTTCCCTGCTCCCCAACAGGCTGGAGTGATCCCCTCTTCTGAGAGGCCTGGAGCACTGTGAACACATATGGCTGCAGAAGCTTTATTTCCAGCCTCACGGGGTCTTTTCGGGGCTCAGGCTACCCTGGTGGAAGGGAGGCTGGGTAAGACACCAACCAGCCCACGCGGGACCACCAAGGTACAATCCTTCATATTCAACCTGGGCTCCCAATGTCTGCCAACACTAACCAATGTCTTCCAACGCTAACCCCAGCCCTAACGGTAAATTGCCACCTTTAGTTCATTCCGCAGAGCCCTCTGAAAGGGTCATAGAAAGACAGTTATGACCATAACAAACTATGATTCTTAACACAGAGTCAAAAGTTATTTTCAATTTCCTTTGCTCTTCTTTTTTTAGTTTAATAATAATCCTTAAAACCAAGGAGGCACACCAGGTAACTTTCAGCTGGGACAAAGAGGGGGAGCGCCGTGTCCCTTGTGTACATAGCACACATTCTCACACAATTCTTTTATTTAAGCCTCAGAGTCTTTTTCGCATTTGTTAAACCATCTCACAAGACTTGGGCTCACAAGACTGGCATCCTTTGGATTAGGTAAACCCATGGCCCCCCACGATAGGGACCCCAAGGGGCAGGGAGCCCTGAGGCAACCCCAGGCTCTGAGCTACAAACCTCTCTTTCCAGAACTCCTCTGACACACCCTGGAATTTCGCAAATGTTGACAAAGAAGGCTGTTCCCGTACACGGGCCAATTATAGAGCAAGCTCCCCGTAGTTGGAAAATGCAAGGCCCTCCCCCAGGCCTGAGTAGTGCGTTGTGCGTGGCATGTGCAGCACTGGGCAGGGTTGCGTTAGGTGCCAGGTGGGTCCTGGCGTCTGCTCCACTCTTGCCAAATGCTGCGTGCCAAGGTCTGTGTGCTTGCTTTCCTAGTGCTGCAGGACACCCTGCCCACCCTCGCAGAAAAAGAGTCTTTTGTGCACCACCCTTTAAAGGGTGGCTTGTCCCATGCAGGTTCTCTCTCCTGGTGCTGAGTTGCAGGTAGGTTTATCGCAGCATCACCATGAAGTCCATCCCCTGCCTCTTGCTGGTGGCCTTGTCCTTCCTGGGGACTTTGGGGCAGGCTCCAAGGCAAAAGCAAGGAAGCGCCGGGGAGGAATTCCATTTCCAGGCTCGAGGGAGAGATTCCTGCACTGCGCGCACCAGCAGCTCGGGGCAAGGTGCTGGGGAAGTCCGGCTTCGCGTCGACTGCCACAACCAAACCCAGGCATACTGGTGCGAGTACAGCGGGCGGCCCAGTGTGTGCCGGGCCTTTGCGGGTGACCCCAAGCCTTACTGGAACCAAGTCCTGCAGGAGCTGAGGAGCCTTAGCCACATGTGCCAGGGAGCCCCGGTACTGAGGCCATCAGTGTGTCAGATGGCCGGGCCCCAGGCGCACATGCAGCAGGTGGCTTCCAGCCTCAAGGGTAGCCCAGAGCCCAAGAAGCAGCCCGAGACGGCCAAGGCTGGGAAGCCATCTCCCAGGCCCAGGGCTCCAGCGAAACCCATGAAAGCAATTCAGCTGGGAAAGGACTCTGTGAAAAATCTGGAACAAGCCGAACCCACCACCCAAGCCATGGCCAAGGATGCTCAGGCTGGACCCAGGTCCGCAGGGAATGAGGAAGCAGAAAAGAAGGCCTGGGAGCACTGTTGGAAGCCTCTCCAGGCCTTGTGTGCCTTCTTCATCAGCTTGTTCCGAGGGTGAAATGGTAAAGAACCCCTCCCCTGCCCCCAGGTAACGCACCTACCTTTACTCATACGGAGAGACTCGCTGAGGGGCACTTAACGCATTCACAACTGCTGTGACTGCATCAGAGTCTCAGCATGGCTTTGGGGGTGGGCTCGGGGGTCTCTGGTGCAGAATAGAGTAGATGAGGTAGGGCTAAGGACATCAGCACTGGCGTTTGACCCTGCTGACACACAAGAACCACCAAGGAAGCTTTAAAAAATGCTGCTGCCCAGGCCCCACCCAGACCATTTAATCACTGTCTCCAAGGCAGGGGCCCGGGAATGTGTACTTTTAAAAACCTCTCCCAAGTGGTCTGAATGTAGCCAAGGTTGAGAATCCCCCACCTCACTGTTACACGGAGGCCTTTGAATTCTGGTTGGAGACTTTTCCTACTGAGCCAGATCTTTGCTGCGGTTCTTTGTGGCCAGGGTGAGAGATGGAAGAGATTGCCTGTGGGCACTTTAGGGTTTTCGCCACAGTCAGGTGTGTTTGTTTCATACCTTGCATTCCTGCCGGTGTTCACAATCACCGTGTATCAGTGCAGGGGATGGGGTCAGGGACAGATGTGGGACTCGCTTCCCAGATCTGATATGAAGTGGGAGCGTGGACGAAAAGGGCTTTTTGGAGCCTGGACAGGGAGACACATCTTTCGGGTGCCTGGAGATCTGGGTTCGAGCCCCAGCTTTGCTGCGGAGGTGCCATGTCATGGTGGAGCGGCCGCTGCACCCCTCTTGTTCTCAGTTTCCTCTCCTGTAGCGGAGCTAGTGGGGAGGATGTTGTCAGGGAGGATGGTTTGTACCAAATAATCTTCAAAGTGTTTCCCGCAGCTCTCAAAGCCTTTAATCACTTTCTTCACTGCAGAAGAGAAAATCCAATTAATATTAACAGATTTAATCAACTCCAAGTATTGCTTTCAAAGAGATGAAACTTTTTCTCTTGTGAAAACAAAGTTTATTACTGATCTCTATCCTTAAATGCAGCACCTTTCATTAATTTTACACACCAGAAAGGAGTTCATTTACATGCGATTCTAGGCTTATTTGTGCAGTTTGAGTTTACAAAGAGAGTTTCTGAGGTTTTTCATATTTTCTATATAAGAAAAATAGGAAGAAAAAAGCAAATTTCCTGGTAGATGTCATGTTGATAACTAATACCATAAAACAAATTTGCCTTTTTCTGAGAGTGCTGGGGCAGCAGGAGATACCATGTCACACCAGAGCTGGCTTAGTGTTTGCTGCTGTGGGCTGGAGGTTTCCCGCTTGTTTAATATTCCGGGCCTGTCCCAGAGGAGAAAAGGGGCCCTTTGAGCCAGAAATAGATAATTATGACTGACGAGAAATCCTGGTTTCTTTTTTCTTTTGAAAGCTGATTTTTAAAATTTGTCTTTGTGCAAATAAAACATATAAATTATTTAAAAAATAGTCAAACACACAGAAAAGTATAAAGAGTTTTTAAAAATCTACCTTTAATCCCACCATCCAGAGATAAATAATGTTAACAACTAAAGGAACATCCACTCAGATATCCATCTATGTGTATTTATACAAACACATGCACAGTTTACACACAGACACATACAGGCTGTTAAAGCTCAAAACAATATCTCAATCCTGACGACCAGCTGCATGTGACCCCTGCATGAGTGCTAGGGCTGCCATAGCAAAATACCATGGACTCGGTGGCTTAAACAACAGAAATTTATTTTCTTACCGTTCTGGAGGCTGGAAGTCCAAGATCAAGGTATCAGCAGGTTTGGTGCCTTCTGTGACCTCTCTCCCTGGCTTGTAGAAAACTAACTTCTCACTGTCATCCCTCTGTGTGTATCTGTGTCCTAAACTCCTCTTCTTATAAGGACACCAGTCACACTGAATTAGAGCCCACCCTCACAACCCCGTTTAACCTTAATCTCCTCTTTCAAGGCCCTATCTCCAGATACAGACACACACACTCTGAGTTGCTGGACGTAAGGACTTCAACATTTGGTTTCTGGGAGGGTCAAAATTCAGCTCGGAACAACTGACAGAGAATCTTTATCCCTCTCCTTTCCTTTTCTTTCAGAGCTGACTCCGGGAGAATGATCTCCTGTGTTGTGATGCTTTCAATAGGATGTTCTCACACTGGATGAAAGGAATTTCTAATGAGATCCAACTGCACAAATTCCCGATCTGCAGCATCTCTGAAGATTGGGAAAGAAACCTTCCTTTTAGGAGTTTACGGAGTTCAGCGGTACCATAGGCAACAGGTGCAGATGAGCTCAAGAGTGATAGGCATGCACATCTATTTTTTATCTTTAGGAGTTTTGCTTTAATGATCTGAGCCTTCTAGGAAAGTTTAAACATGTAACACATTCATTAATTTCTAGTGTGGCTTTCTGAACAAGACGTGAATTTGTCACATTTCATTGCTTGGCAACACAGACTTGTAGTTAGAAAAAGGTCAGTAAATAGCAGCTATGTGTGTGAAAAATAAAGAAATGATTTCAGAAATATGACTCGAATCCTCTTAACAAAGACGATACCTAGATGCTATAGATATTAGTTAGGTGCGTATCATTTACTTCCAGTTGTTGTAACAAATCACACAGTTAAGGGGCTTAAAACAGCACAAATGTGTTCTTTCACAGTTATGGAGGCAAAAAGTCTGAAATCAAGGTGTCATCGAGGTTAGTTCTTTCTGGAGGGTCTAAGGGAAAAATCTGTTCGATGCTTCTCTCCTAGATTTTTAAAGTTGCTGGCAATCCTTGATGTTCCTTGACTTGTACACACATCACTCTGACCCTCATCTCTATCTTCATGTGGAGTTTCCTTTGTATGTCCAAATTTTCCACTTCTTATAAAGACACCAATTACTGGATTAGGGTCCATTCTAATCAAGAATGATTTGTCTTAATTTCATTACATCTGCAAACACCCTATTTTCAAATAAGGTTATATTCTAAATGGACATGAATTTTGGGGACCACTGTTCAGCCCAGCACAGTCACTCCATAGCCAAGACGGAGAAGTGGACACGGAAGACAGCACCCTGTACACTCGGTGATTGAATTAAACCAACAAAGTTGGAAAGGACAGAAAATAAAATTTTATTAGGCATAGGCAAAAAGTGATTCATTCCCCTCCTAATTCTGTCTTCTCGTACCTAAGAACGCATTAATAATCCACTCCTTGTGTACTTTGTATCCCCATCTAGCCCAGCGATGCCCCATCCCAGATGCATAAAGGAATCACCTGGGGGAACTCTCCAAAAACACTGATGCCCGGGTCTCACCTCCAGAGATTATGGTGTAACTGATCAGAATGGGCCCTGAGCATGTGGAATTTTAAATTTCCCCTGTTGATTGCAATGTGCAGCCAAGGGGAGAAGCATTGCCCTAGATTAAATCAGAATCTCTGGGGTGTATCCCAGGTAATTCCCAGGAAATTTTATGTGCAACCTGGGATGAAGACTACTCATATGGCCTCTATATGCATTCCATACAACTAAAAAATATTTATTCATTGTGTACCATGTCCCTAGCACTGCATGAGACACTGGTTGGGGGAGAGATGAGTTAACCAACTAGGTCCCGCCTCCTAGAAGCTCAGTGAAGTGGTGGGAACCAGAGACACATGTGATCAGTGCATGAGATGACACAGAAGGCTGTGGTATGGTGGGGTCCGGGGAGTTTTGCTGGTGTTGAGTTTCTAAAATATATGTATGTCAGGCATCTACTATAACAACTTACCAAGTCTGTTTCTTATAAAAGCTCTGTACCCCTCCTTACCTTGTCCCGTCATATAATCCTCAACACATCCCTATGAGGTAACTAATTTTATTCTCAATTATAAACTAAGGGACTTGAAAGCTTAGAGAAGTTAGTTGTTCAAAGCTTGTAAGAATCAGGACAGCAGAGAATCCAGGTCTACCCAATGCTAAAGCTCATGACAGTCAATATACAAACATCACAGCCTAAGCCAGGATGTGTCATGGACCATTTAAAAAACTCTAAAAGAAGACAAAAGCTTCAAGACATTGGATTTGACAGTAATTTCTCAGATATGACACCAAAGACACAGGCAACAAAAACAATTGACAAACTGGACTTCATGAAATTTAAAAACCTTTGTGTGTCGAACGACACTACCACTGGAGTAAATAGACAATCCATAATATGGGAGAAAGTATTTACAAATCATATTTCTGATAATAGATTAAAATTCAGAATAAAATGGGACTCCTAAAACTCAACAACAACAAAAAGACCTAATTCGAAAATGTTCAAAAGACTTTAAGAGACAATTTTCCAAGAAAGATATACAAATGGCCAATAAGCACATGAAAAGGTGTTCAATATCACTAATATTAAGGGAATGCAAATAAAACCACAATAAGATATCACCTCACAACTATCAGAATGGCTACTATCTTAAAAAGCAGAAAATAACAAGTGTTGTTGAGAACGTGGACAAAGTAGAATCGTGCATTCTCGAAGGGAAGGTAAAATGGTATAGCTGTTATGGAAAACAGTATGATGGTTCCTCAAAAAATTAAAAATAGAACTACTATGTGATCCAGCTGATCCAGCAATTCCACTTCTGAATACATACCCAGAAGAATTGAAAGCTGGGTCTCCAAGAGACACTTGCACATCTATGTTCACAGCAGCATTATTCTCAATAGCTAAAGTGTGGAAGCAACCCAAATGTCCATCAATAGGGAAATGGGTAAGGAAATGTGCTATATGTGGACAATAAAATATTCACCCTTAAGAAGGAAGGCAGTTCTGACAAACACTATAACATGGGATGAACCATCAGGACATTATGCTAGTGAAGTAAGCCAATCACAAAAGACAAATATTTTATGACTCTACTTTGTGAGTAGAGTCACAATCACAGAGACAGAAAGTAGAATACTGGCTGCTGGGGGCTGGAGGGAGGTGAGAATGGGAAATTAATGTTTATTGGGTATACATTTCAGTTTTGTAAGATGAAAGAGTTCTGGAGATGGATGGAGGTGATAGTTGCACAACAATACATATTAATATAATTAATTCCACTGAAAACTGTATACTTAAAATGGCTGAGATGGTAAGATTTATATTATGTATATTTATCACAACTTTTAAAAAATTTAAAAAAGTAAAGAAAAGTCTTTTTACCAAATTGTACTGAAAGAACTAGATATCAATACAAAAAAAAAAAGAAAGAAAATTGATCATTACCTCACACCACACACAGAAGTTAATTGGAAATGGATTATGTATCTAAATGTAAAGGTGTTCTCTCCTCAGATATGGGCTGCGTTGCTTTCCTTCCACGGTGACATAATCTGTTTGTCCTAACCCTACAGCCATGTTTCTCCATCAGCCAGCCTATTCCCTCCCACACCGAGACCTTCTACCCAGATAATTACAGGGTTGCAGGGGCCAGGGCACAACAGTAAAACTTACACGGTTCAGTGATGGCCCTTACTGTTTCCCAGCTGTCCGGCAGTAAGAGTATCCTAAGACATGCAGATTCTACCAGCTAATCATGATCCTTGTGGTCTATAATCTTCCACATCCAACGAACAAAACCAGGCGGGGGAAGAAGCAACAGATTGGAGTCACCCTCTCTGTGTTGTCACCTATGATGTCACCTGATGATGAAAGCAGTCAGGCTTTCCAGGCAGTAAGGTCAATAGGAAAAAGGGGGGCGGGTAGAGGTTGAGGGATTTTAGGCGGAATCACAGACATGAAGAACTGATTTCCCCAAATCTCTTGTCCTGACTTTCTTCAAACACCTCCTCCAAAGAGATTGTTTCCTCTGCAGAACAGCTGCATTTAATACTCACACTGTCTGCTAAAGATGTGTAGACCACAGGCTGATAACACCATGTGTCCGGCAATCATTTTCAGTTAAGCCTTTTAAAGTCTATCCCACCACTTGAGGGTGCCACCAGCCTGAGAAAAAGCAAATGAAATGTCCTTTGAATGTGTTGTTCATTAGCCCACTATTAGGGGCCCCATTGCTTTGAACAGTGTGGCATCATCTAACTGTAAGTGACCCACATAGTAAAAAACAAGGCAGAGCATAGTCCCCGGTATTACTGTGGTGTGGCCAGAATCTGCCAGCCTCACAGACTGGCAACTCTGTGATGATACTTGAATGTCAAAGGCCAACAGATGGCAGGATAGGACCAATGTATTCTATTGATCAGATATGGACTGGACCCATCCCTAGAGTTAAGGGTCCTTGTTCACCTTTAGACAGACACATCAACTGCTGACAGGTAGCACAGTCCAGGTAGGCCATTTCCATCTGCTTGGCACATAGATGGAGGCCCAATTTTTGAGCCCATTGTGTTAGTGGCAGGATTACTATCTCCAGTCCAATGGTGGACTGAGGTAGTGATGCTAGACACCAGGGCTGCGCAGGCCCAATCACCCACATTGTTCCATTTAGCCTCATCAGGATATATACCCTTCCCATGGACATCCACAGGGGAAGGGTCACACCAAGCTGCACCAGTGGCTTTCAGAGCTCAGAATCTCAAAGAGGGGTGCCTTTAGTAAACCATTCAGTTGTCCCTCAATAACTGTGTTGCCAGACATGTACAAGAGGAGGTGAAAGGGGGTATGTCTTGTCCTTAGAAGTACTAAGGCACGAGTGATAGCCTTCTATTTAGCCCACTGAGCTGTGGACTCCTCTTGCAGTAACTCTTCCAGAGTTGTCTCTAGGGCTAGATGCCTGCTACCACCAAGTGGACACCATCACCTTTATGTTGGGCTGAGTCATCAATAAACCAAGCCCAGGCATCCTCAAGGACTTCCTGGGAGTCGTCTCCAGGCTGCCAAAGGCTGGCCCTGTGAGTAATCAGGAGAGGAACAAGGAGCCCCTCAACCTACTTGTATAGAGAGAATCGTCCCTGGGACCAGACTTGCCCCTCTGGAATACTCTGCTTCCACTTAATATAAGAAATCTATGTGCACTTCCAGCTCCATCCTAGGATTTGAGGGGACAAAATCAGGATGGGGCTATCCGAGTGCAATGGTACTGGGCAGTCCTCTCTAAGGCACTCGGTCCCCACAAGTGCCCAGGAGCAGGACAGCAGTTGTGTCTCAAGTGGGGGGAAGCAGGGAGCCAGTTAGAAGAGAACAGTATCTCAAAGGATAAGTCTAGGCAGAAGCTGCCTCCCTTTGCCAGAGGCTCTGCTCAGTGTAGTTATTAGCAACACATACCTTTACATTTCCCAAAGATCCTTGGGGTTTACAGGCCCTAAGGGCAGGGCTGCTGAGATACCTGTCGGACTACCTCTAGCTCATTCATTTTCCAAGTCCTTAGATCAATTTGGCTGATTTTCTGGATAATTTATACATAGGGCTCAACAAAATACCTGGATGAGGCATATCTTATCTCTTATCCCCTAGCAGACCAACTGTGTTCTGAACTTCCAGTTTTGGCAGTGGAGAAACTTAAGTGAGTAACATTTCCTTTACTATCTCGGAATTCATCTTTGATCCTCTGTCCAAGTGCTTTCAAGGATTACCTGGGATATCTGGTCCCTGTATCTTCTCAAAACTAATGAGCTACCCCTGTGCTGGGCTTCCCTGTGGGCCAAAGTCTACTCCATAGCGGTTGCCACCTGTTCCTTATTGGAGCCTATCACCATGACATCATCAATGGAAGTGGAACCAAGTTAGCTCCTGCAAGGAGAAGGACTTGTCCCATGTTTGGGCCCGTCCATTGGTGTCAAATCGTAGGAGAATTCAGTGCCTCTTCTGTCCTGATTTCCACCTAACACCTCCTCCAAAGGGAATCTTCCCTCTGAGGGCCCACTGCATGTAACGCTCTCGCTGTCTACCAAAGATCTGTAGGCCACAATGCTGATAACATCGTCTGCTCGGCAATTTTTCAGTCAGGTATTTCAAAGTCCATTACACTGCTTGAAGATGCCGCCAGCCTGAGAATAAAGGCAAGAAACGTTCACTGAACATGTTGTCCATTAGCCCGCTATGGGGGCCCCGTGGCTCTGAATAGTGCGGCATCATCTAACTGCAAGTGACCCAGGTAGTAAAAGACAAGACACAGCACGATCTCAAGTGCTACTACCGTGTGCCCGGAATCGGCCTGTCTCACAGGGTGGCAACTCCATGGTGACAGCTGAATGTCAACTACAACTGCATGCCAATTGTGGCCACCAGATGGCGGCAGAGGACCAATGCAGTGTATCAGCCAGACAAGGACAGGGTTCAACGCTAGAGCTAGAAGTCCTTGCCACTTTTAGACAGAGATCAACTGCTGACAGATGCCACAGTCCAGGTAAGCCATTTCAATCTCAATAGCACACAGACTATTTTGAACCCACAGTGTTAGTGGAAGAAATAATACTACTGTCCAGTCCGACAGTGACGGGCTAGCACTGCTGGCTGGTAGGGCTGTGCGGGCTCCACCACCCACTGTGCTTCACTCAGTGTCATCAGGGTACGTATCCTCCCATGGGCACCCACAAGGTCTACCAGGCTGCAGGAGCAGCTGTCCACAGCTTGCAGCCCCATAGAAGGGCTGCATACCAGTCAGTGGTCTGCTGCATACCAGATGGGTTGCTAGCCACAGCCAAGAGAAGGTGAAAAAGGGCATGTCTGGTCCCTGTGAGTACTGTCCCAGGCAAGGGCAACGGCTTTCTAGTTAGCCCACTGGGCTCCTCCTGCAGTAGCTTTTCCAGAGTTGTCTCTGGGGCTAGATGGCTGCTGTCACCAAGTGGACACTGTCACCTTTATGTTGAGTTGAGTCATCAGTAAACTAAGCCTGAGCAACCCCAGGGACTTCCTGGGAGTGGTCTCCAGGTAGCTGAAGCCTGCCCCTGTGAGTAATCAGGAGAGGGACAAGGAGCCCCTAAGGATGTACCCTCAACCTACTTGCATAAAGAGAACTCATCCGAGGGACCAGACTTGCCCCTCTGGAATGCTCTGCTCCCACTCGATAGGAGAAATCTGTTTGTATTTCCAACTCTGTCCTTAGCATCCGAGGGGACCAATGCAGGATGGGCCTATCTGGGTGCAATGGTAATAAGCTGTCCCTCCATGTCGCTCAGTCTCTACAAGTGCCCAGGAGCAGGACAGCAGCTGTGTCTCAAGTGGGGAGTGCAGGGAGTCATGTCATAGGAATCAGTACCCAAGGGCTGGCTCTGGGCAGAGCTGCCTCCCTTTGTCACCGGCTCCCCTCAGCATTGGTAAAAGTAAGGTATACCCAGAAATCCCAAAGAGCCTTGAGATGTACAGGCCCCAAGGACATGGGGCTACCAGCAGACCTTCTGAACTACTCCCAAGGCCCCTGCTGCCCAGTTCACTAGAAACTGGTGGCTTTTCCGATTGATTTGTGCATGGAGCTTAACCAAATACCTGGGTTTCATCTCCAAACCCCAAACAAGCCCACTCAGTGCTGGGCTTCCTTTTTTTAGTAGTGAGGTCTGCAGAGTGAGTGAATTTTCTTGTACTGTCCCAGGAATAGATCTTTGAGCCTCTGTCCACAGTGGTCCACAGACTTGACTGGGATGGCTGGTCCCTGTGTCTTCTCAGCACCAATGAGCCACCACTGGGCTTTCCTATGGGGCAGAGTCTACTCCAGAGCGATTGCCCTATGCTCTTTATTGGAGTTTATTACCATGATATCATCAATGCAGTGGAACGAAGTCAGGTCCTTTAAAAACAAGGCTTATCTCAACTTTTGGCCCATATGTTGGTGGCAAACAGTAGGAGAATTCAATGCCCCTGTGGCAAGACAGGAAACAGGTTCTGGAGGTCCAGGTGACCTTCCAGGGATGTTGATCTTTGACACTTGGTGCCAAAGAGATTGATAAAAAGGCATTAGCCATGTCCAAGACAGCATACTATCAGTCGGGCAATCGATTCGACTGCAGTCACTAAATTTGGAAGAGCCAGGGCTACAACACCAACAGCAGAATTCCACTGGCAATAATCCATTGTGGAGAGAAACATCCACTTTAGACTTCTCTTGAGGCAGAAATAATCTTCTAGTGTGTTAAGCCCCTGACAGATGGAGCTTTATTTTTTTACAGCAACTAACATTTCCTAAATAATACATTCTGGTACTTTATAGTCACTAGGGCCTTATCACATGAGACACAACCTGTCTGGGCTCCATTCGGGCACTCAGCAAATATTTGTCCAGTTAATTGAATGGATGAATTCAAACTGATAGCATTGACCTACATGACCTCTATTGTACATTCTTGCACTTACATTCAGTGATTCAAAAGTTATTTGATCTTTGGGGCAATTTGGACACCAGGTCACTTATTGACATTTTTAACAACCAGCATTCACCCTTTCTGCAGAAAGGACTTAAGGAATTCCAGACGATGCATAAATTATGGTTGGAGTCTAACTGCTTTGAAAAAAAAATGGCTAGAAAAATGTGAGCATGAAAAATCCCTTGCTATGTTTCTACTTACTAACACATAACAAATTTTCATGCAGCACAATGATCGCTGTTACTAATCAGCGTAAAGGATCCCCTTAAAGGACGTATTTTGCCTCTAGGTCAAGTCTGGTGTCATCTGGGGGCAGCTGGGAGGTCTAGTGCTGTTCCTTAAACATATTTTTTATGTTCCCTGAAGTCGTTATATATCTATTGACAGCTTAGAAATTAGAGTTGGATAAGTCTTAAAATCAAGTAAATGTTAGTGACCAGTTTTATGCAAAGGCATATCCACCATCCCTCTCTACCCTTTGAATACTCACCCTTGCCCCATCCCTCCCGGGAAGCATCTGTTCCCTTTCCATCTCTCCTCCTGTTCTGTGGCCCTCTCGTCCTCTCAAAGCCAAACCAGTCCAGGCTGCGAGCTGAGATCTTACTCGGGTATTCTCTGTGCAGCTTTCTGCAGGATTCTTCCCAGAAGGCTGCACTCAGTTGCTGTCAAGCTTAGCTGTGTGGTGTAGTGTTGCCTTTCATCCTTTGCTGTCAGAGCAAGAGCTAACATTGTACCTGGAAGAGGAGACCTGTGTGCAGCTTTGGTACCTGCAAGGAATGAGTTCTGTGACTTCTAGGGAAGTCATTTAAGTTAGTTTTCTCGTCTTTAATCCAGATATAAACAATGGCCATTCCTTCTAGAGTATGATAAAGATCGAATGCAATAATACACGGTGAAGGGCCTTGACAATGATATTGTGCTATGCAACTGTGTAGCGTAATTACGAATCAGTTAGAAAAGGGATTGACATCTAACGGGAAGGAAAAGACTCCTCATGCACCAGGGCTGTCTTCCCTGATAAGGCTGCCACGTGGTGTCTCCAGGGAGTCACAGATGCTTCTGAAAACTGGAAACATGAGTCTTGCGGTCGCTCTGGGAAGGATGTGAGCCTAAATCTGTCTGAACATAACCACTAAACATGGAAATTTGTCATAATATTTAGATAGCGTAAGTACTAAGCCTAAGACAAATTCAGTTATTGAATTCATTCAGATAATCGTTTTAAAGACAGAATGGAAAAAGTGATTGATTCTTTCATATCATTTGAATTGAAAGAAGAAGGGAGCATGTTACTAAATCAAACCACCTGTGGACTGGGGTCAGATTCTCCATCCCTCCTCTTGTCACACTCCCATGATACTGTCCCTCCGTGGGGCTCCACTCTCCTGTGCTTGAAATGGTGTGTAAATTCTTGTAAACTGGCTGGGGCTGGTGATGGTATTGCTTACACCTGTCCCCTCTGCAAGTCCCAGAGTGGAATTTCTACACCTTGGTCATTCGAGAGTGGCAGCCTATGTTGTCTCAGAGTTTTCTAAATGGTGGCCCCAGAGGACCCCAGAGCAGGGGGTTCCTGGGGATGGGGATACTAGAGAGGACACAGGGCTAGAAGGTAGGAATTCATGAGGCCATTAAATTAGCAACATATCTTGTACATAAATGTACAAATCATTTTTAAATGATACTGGATAATATTGTGGTAAATACACAGCAACTGCATTTAAAAGCATTACCAAATTCTCATTGGCTTTGTGGCACTTTTTCTATAACAATATAGTTTAAGCAAATAGACTTTTTTTGAGTTTCATGACTTATTTTGGACTCCGGTCCACCAGTCAGTAGCCGTCTGGCATTGGGTCATCTTTGATTTCCTCCTCTCTATAATGTAGATAATAACAGCATCTGTCTCCTAAGCATCATGCAAGGATTCCATGACATTATCCACACAAATTACATGGAGTAAGAACTCAAGTGACAGCTCCCGTCACTCCCATCGTGTTGTTTCTCAATCACAGCTTATTAAATGTGTGAGTGCTGTGAGGGGCGGGTCTGCGCAGGGTGTGGAGGTTGTAAAAGTTCTCATTCTCGGGAAGATTGGCAGCCACTGGTCTGCACACTTCCTCCTCGACCCTACCCATAACTTCCTTCCAGTCCAGGCATTTAACCTACAGACTCTCTCCTGGGAACAGCTCTCCCCGTCTTGGAGAACAGTTGCTCCTCCTCCAAATTCCGCCACATGTTTCAGACAGAGGTCTAGGCTGTTCATCACAGAATCCCACATGGAAGGAATGCGACTGAAACCCAGCCTATCAACTCAGTCCCTGAGAGTTTTCACACTGCAGCTCAGCTCAGAGCTGGTGCCACCTGTTTCCAACCATGTGGAGAAAATTTGACTGGAAAAACAAAACACAAATGCAGAGAAGAGCTGAGATGATATGAAACCAAGCATGATGGTGATATTCAAGTCCCTTAATAATCTAAGTGTCTAGGTAATTATATGAATCATGTGTTTTACTTTTTTTATCTTACGATGTTTTGACACCTTTGGGAGCCTTTTAGATTCAGGCACAGACAGTCCCTCCCTGGGTTTGCCAATTTCTAAAGATAATATACTCGGGATCACTCCTCTCACATGCAAGCCAACCACCCCCTTTACTTTACTCTCACACACCAAGCCTCAATATTACCTCTGCCCTGTGTCTCTCCAGAGCCAGAACCAGAAAGCTACACCACATGCTCCAAAGCCTGCCAGAATTATTCAAACTAACATACCCTAAACTCTGGGTTCTACCCATTGCTGACTTTTCCTTGGAAACTTCAATAACAGCTCTGGCCTGGGCTCTCCCCTCCTTCCTGCCTCTGCCTCCCTTCCAAAACCCGATGCTTCTCCGGATGTGGTGCTGCGTGCTGTGGCATGCCCCCTTCTCTTTGGAAATGTAAGTACTGTCATTCTTAGGTATTTGAAGGGGACCGGTTCCAAGACCCACACGGATACCAAAATTTGCATTGCCCAAGTCCCTTGTATAAAATGCCACAATATTCGCATATATCCTACGCACATCTTCCCATGTACTTTAAATCATCTCTGGATTACTTGTAATTCTTAAAACAATGTAAATGCTATGTAAACTGTTGTTATACTGTATCTTATTTGTATTATTTTTTATTATTGTATTCCTATTTTTTATTTTTTTCCCAAATATTTTTGACCCACAGTTGATTGAATCCATGCATGTGGAAGCCGTGGATACAAAGGGCTGACTGTAAGAAATTATTTTTTCAATGGTATTAGCCTCTCTCTGTCATCACTCGGTCACCTGCATGAATTACAATCCCACAGGTGCATTTTGAGGCAGTGGTGCAGTGGGTGGAGCGATTCAGTGATCCGTGGAAGACCCTGCCTCTAGCCTGCTGTCGATGCGTTACCCGCCTGTACCGAACAGCAGGCTCTACCTGGGAGGGCACTGTTGGCTGCTGCGGTGCCTGTGCTTTGGCCACCACTGCCTTGTGCTGTGTCCTTCCATGGGTTTCCACTCTAAACTGTGGCAAGGGTACAACCGCAGATTCTAGCTTAGCGTGGGTAGTACAATTGGGAGCAAGAGAGGTTCCCAAAGGACACCTTATCGGTGACAAAGCATCCTGACATGTGTGCAGTTGAGGAGGCAATCAGGGCTAATTTGCACAGTGAAGGCTTCCTAGAGAGAGTGAGAGCAGGGAGTGGTTACCCTAAGGGCGCTTTGAGGACACTGACACTGATGACCTCCCTGCCAACACCATCAGAGCCACCAGGGCTCACCACAGGTGCCTGGGAGCTGGATATTCAGGCCCAGGCACAACTCCCTATTTGTAACAAATCTTCTCTCACTTTGATGGACAAACAAGTCTGGGGCAAATGAAGTCCTGCTTCGACTGTCCATCAGAGGCTGACATTGTTGGTCCCCTGGGCATCGGGACCCTCTGGAGACACTCGCCTGCTTGATTCCGAATTTGGATAGGCCCGTCCCTACCGGTGGGCAGCTAGGTGTAGGGTAACTTCCTCATGCAAAGCCATGACTCCCAGAAACCTTAAATCTTGCCATAAGGGCAAGTCTCTTTGTTGTTGCTTGGCTTCGCCCCTTGACCTAGAAGGGCACAGGGGATCCCATCCTTGGAGACTGATGGTCCAATTCTTCATGAAAAAAGAAGAGAGGAAAGAATATTTTTATCCTGCTCCCACTGAGATGCCTGAAGAGGTTTTTCAGTTTTTATAAAAAGTTGTCAGTTTTCGTCAACACACTAAGAGCCTCCTCTTAAAATTCAATTGTCCCCAAATCAGGATTTTGCCATGGTTGCCCTCTTGGATGTAGCCCCCAGCCCCTGTGAGGCTGGCTGGGACTCAGACAGAGAGGCCTTTGCCCACAGCGGAGGATACTCGGGACCACCAGCAGCTTGTCAGGTCAACGCTCAATGCCAAAACAAAAACAACAGCAATGACAACAAAACTGGTACTGAAAAGAGAAGAAAAAAGGGAAAAACTTTAGCCACCTAGAAATACAAGCTATTCTAAAGATACAGTTTAAGAGAAAACAAAAAGAGGAAAAGGGAGTGATTATGCTGTGCCTTGGGATTGTCACAGGGCTCCAGGGCCCCTGCCTTCCTCCTTCCCCACTTTTCTCAAAATGACGGACTCTATTCAATCAGCAGCTGACACATATTTCATCCATAGATTTGGCTAACGCGTTCTACCCAACGCCTCTTTCAACAGCCGGTCACGTGCAGTTTGACTCCACTCCGACAGGACACAGTGTGCCTTTCCAGGCTACCCATGGGGCATCTCAACAGTTTTATCATCAACACGATCTTTGCAGACAAGGTAAGACCTTGTCTTACCTGCTTCCACCTCCAGGAATGAGGGTGTGACATCACCTGATGACATCCTCCTCCAAGGAGATTCATTGACACACTCATCAGAGACATACAAGTCCACATCTCTTACTGATTTGAGGGCAACATATTCCTCATTTACAAATTTTACTTCCAGTGTAAAATCAACAGGCACTCCCATTAGTGCCCTCAGAGACTCCTACACGGTACAGGCTTCACGACCTCTTCTCGTGCCTCTTCTCGTCCGTGGCCCACTCCTGCTCACGAGTTGGCCAAGGGCTTCCGATGCAAGAAACTGCCCCTTCCCCTGCATGCTAAGGAATGAATGAACGAAAGAATGATTGGCAGAATGAATGAGGTCTCATTAGAGGCTTGTCCTTCCTAGATCCAAGCAGAGTCTCATGCCCCTGCTCATTCCTGTATCCTGCTTTCGCTCTGGGTGGTCGTACCCTTCTGTCCCAGGTTCCCTTGCAGGCCTTTTTCAGAGCTGTTTTTCTGGTTCGTTTATCTAAACATCATCACATTTCAGGTGAAGGAAGCAACATGGTCATATGCCAATGTGCCTGGTGACACTCAGCCTTCACACTGGGAAAGGGCAGCTTGTCTCTCCCTCTTCCAGCTCTGCAGGGGGCACAACTGCTGCACTTTGTAGCACGCATGGGCCAGAGGCTGAAAATTCAAAGGGTGACTCTCTAGGTTCTTCTTCTGCCCCAAGATAGGGAAATAGAGTGTGGGCATACGTATTTGTATGTGTGGTATGTGACGTGTGTGTGTGTAGGTACGTGGGCATGCGTGTAAGTGCCTTCATATGTGCATGCGTGTGAGGGTGCATGTATGTAGAGATGCAGACATCTTGTGTGCATTGGAAAATTTTATCCAAAAGACACAGACCTCTTTAAAGGATGTTTCACTATTTAAAAATGATGTCCTTAAAAACAAAGATTCAAAAAACACAGAGATGATCAAAGAACTTGATTTGCAGAGAGTAGATTATAAATGAGCCAAAAAATCTTTTATAGAAAGAAAACATCATATACGGCTTTGAAATAGCCCTATTACTTGAGAAAAAAATACCTATTATGATTGGAATGTTTCATTCAAATTGCTGATATTCTAGCATTTTTGATCTGCTACACATAGCAGTTCCATATAGTTTAACCTAACACGAAAATGGGGAGTTATGTTTTAGACGGGTTGAGAATCAGAACCAAGCATTTAGCATTGCTTCTAGAAAAGCGGGTTAATATTGTGTGGGTTAAAACAACATTCTTATTAGGTAAATAAACTTTAATAGGTTTTCAATTTGGATTCACACTCAAATCTGTAGCTTCAACACTTAGCTGTTTCTTCATTTTCTATAGAAACAAAACTGTTGTCTTCCTGAACAGGAATCCTGACATCTCATGACTGATGAGCACTTTAAAGTCGGAATGCAAGTGGTCTTCAGTAGATCTAAGACGAATGCTTTTTGCCAGATGAATTAGATTTTACTGATGTTTGTTTAGCCAATTTCTCCATTTTCTGACAATAAATACATTTTTTAATGCACATTATTTGACACAACAAATTGATATCACTTTAATACAGCAACTCAGTGTTTCCTATGTCTGTTCATGAAGTCACTTTTGAAAAAAGGATTGATTTTTGACAAATTTAGTCTGGTAATTGATTCACTCAGCACCAAACAGCACCCATTCATGCAACTTTTAGTGATTGCACAAACAGGGCCAGCCCTCTGGGTCACAGAACTGTATGGTAGTAACAGGTATGAGAATAAAATTAGCTTTTTTACTTGAAATCTCTAGCCAGTGGCCAGACTAGAGGAGACATGCATCGAACTGCCAGCCTTCACCAGTGCGGGCTTGCCAATTATGTTCAGACTTCCTTTGGCACTCCCAAAGAAAACCTAAATTCGTCATTTAGGTTCTGGGATAAGGAGAAGAATAACATGACCCCAATCCAACCAAAAATCACCAGACAATTTCCAAGTGAGGAACATCCTCAAAACACCTAACCAGTCCTTCTGAAAATTGTCAAGGTCATCAAAACCAAGCAACACCTGAAAAACTGTCACAGCCAAGAAGAACCTAAAAAGCCATGATGGGTAAATGCAATGTGGTATTCAGAACAGTAGGAGTTGAGAATATAAGTCCACAGAAATCCTGCACCAGAATGTTCACAGTAGCTTTATTAATTGACAAAACTTGGAAGCAGTCAAAATATCCTTTAGTAGGGGAGTGAATGAATGAATGTTGATATATTCAGTTGATGGAATTTTAGTCAATACTAAATAGAAATGAGCAATCAGGCTATGAGAGACGTGGAGAAACCTTAAATGCATATTACTAAGTGAAAGAAGCTAATCTGAAAAGGTTACACGCTGTACGATTCCAACTATACGACATCCTGGAAAAGGCAAAATTGCAGAGACAGATCAGTGGCTGCTAGAGATTGGTGGGAGAGGGATAAATAGTTGAGCCCAGGGGAATTCTTGGGCAGTGCAGCTACCACGTTTGATACTATCATGGTGGATACGGGTCATTTTACATTTCTCAAAACCCACAGAATGTACAGCAACAACAGTGAACCTAATGGAAACTGGGGACATTGGGTGGCAATGATGTGTCAACGTAGGTTTATCGGTTGTAACAAATGTACCACTCTGGTTCCTGATGTTCACGGCGAGCGAGGCTGGGCCTGGCTGGGGGCAGGGAGTATGCAAGAACCCATGATACTTTCTACTCAATTGTGCTGTGAATCTAAAACTGCTCTAAAAAATAAAGTCTGCCAATAACAATGATAAAATAGAACAGTAGGTAAACCCTAAGCAAGTCTGAATAAAGTATGGACTTTAATTAACAATGATGTATCAGTATCTGTTCATTAGCTGTGACAAATATACTGTAGTAATATAACAGGTTAATAGGGGAACCCAGGTGAGATACAGAACAATAACTACTTTTGCAATCCTCTGTAAACCTAAACCTATTGTGAAATTGAAAAAGAAAGGTCAAAAATGGAGGGTAGAAAGGGAAAGGCAGAAAAAAACATTTTACAATTTATCAGTGAATGGGTACATTGCCTCATTTTGGATTAAAATAATAGAAGTGGCCTTCATAGAATTCTTCTCTAATTGTGTGTTAGACACTGTGCTTGGTCCCCTAAGCCCTGGCTCCGATCTGTCCCACGAGGGCCTGGCAGCCCTTCCTCCCGGGGCTCTTGTGAAACAAAAGCCAGTGGCCTTTGCATGTCCCGTCTCCAGGAGTTACAGATCCCCTGGTCCTGGGAGCGTGGGGAGGCGGTCAGGCCTGTGGCTGCTGGAACCTGCTACGAACTGCCTTGGCAG